>PITA01002791.1:95721-152501 GCA_004023965.1 Spilogale gracilis | reverse complement strand
CCCTCCAAGTCCCTCAGTTTGTTTCTGTGTCCAAAGTCTCTCATGTTTCATTTCTCTCCCTGAACTACCCTACTTCCCATTTCCTTTCCTTCTACTACTGTCTTCTATATTACCCCTTATGCACCACAAGTAAGTGAAACCATGTGATACTTGACTTTTTCTACTTGGCTTATTTCACTCAGAATAATCTCTTCCAATCCAGTCCATGTTGCTACAAAAGTTGGATATTCATCCTTTCTGATGGAGGCGTAGTATTCCATTGTATATATGCACCACATCTTCTTTATCCATTCATCTGTTGATGGGCACCTTGGCTCCTTCCACTGTTTGGCGATTGTGGCCATTGCTGCGATGAACATTGGGGTACATATGGCCCTTCTTTTTACTACATCTGTATCTTTGGGGTAAATGCCCAGTAGTACAATTGCAGGGTCATAGGGTAATTCTATTTTTAATTTTTTAAGGAATCTCCACACTGTTTTCCAAAGCAGCTGCACCAGCTTGCATTCCCACCAACAGTGTAAGAGAGTTCCCCTTTCTCCGCAGCCTCTCCAACACTTGTTGTTTCCTGACTTGTTAATTTTGGCCATTCTGAATGGTGTAAGGTGGTATCTCAGTGTGGTTTTGATTTGAATTTCCCTGATAGCTAGTGACGCTGAACATTTTTTCATGTGTCTGTTAGCCATTTGTATATCTTCTATGGAGAAGTGCCTCTTCATGTCTCTTGCCCATTTTTTGATGTGTTCATCTTCTTTTTGGATGTTGAGTTTGAGTATTTCTTTTTTTTTTAAGATTTTATTTATTTATTTGATAGAGAGAAATACAGCCAGAGAGGGAACACAAGCAAGCGGAGTGAGAGAGGCAGCGAGCAGGGAGCCTGATGTGATGCCCAATCCTGGGGTCTCCAGGATCATGACCCAAGCCGAAGGCAGTTGCTTAACCAACTGAGCCACCCAGGTGCCCCTGAGTAGTTCTTTATAGATCTTGGATATCAGCCCTTTGTCTGTAGTGTCATTTGCAAATATCCTCTCCCATTCTGTGGGTTGCCTCTTTGTTTTGTTAACTGTTTCCTTTGCTGTACAGAAGTTTTTTATTTTGATGAAGTCCCAGAAGTTCATTTTCGCTTTTGTCTCCTTTGCCTTTGGAGACGTGTCTTGAAAGAAGTTGCTGTACCACCAGTTTTTAAAAAGAATAAAAATCTATTCATCTCTGATTGACTTATTTCAAAAGTTCAGCATAATACCTTCCAGTTCCATCCACATCGTTACAAATTAGCATATGATCTCTCTGATATAAAGAATTCAAGACTCAGAGCAGAGGGGTCAAGGGGGATAGGGAGGGAAAAAAATGAAACAAGATGGGACCAGGGAGAGAGACAAACCATAAGAGACTTTTAATCTCAGGAAACAAACTGAGGGTTGCTGGGGGGTGGGTTATGGGAAATATAAAAATTAATTAAAAATAAAATAAATGGTTTATGATTTAAATTTTAAAAAATCCACTCATCTTCTTCAATTACCTTCTTTTGCTGAAGGCAAAGCAAAATCAGAGTGAAATAAATGGATTGTCCAAGAACTTCAGTGCACATCAAAAGCAGAATGAGAATCTGGGCCTTTTTTTTTTAATTTAATTTTATTTTTTCAGTGTTCCAAGATTCATTTTTTATGTCCCACACTCAGCTACATATAGAAGAATGAAACTAGATCATTCTCTTACACCACACACAAAGGAATCTGGGCCTTTTAACCACCTCTCTAGTGTTCTAATCTTTTCCCTACTCATGCTGCATGCTGTGTGATTTATTAGCCAAGAGGAGGTGGGGACAGGGTTGTTGGGATAAAGGAAACTGACTCTGGATCTTATCCTCCCAATGAGGAAGTCATCTTAGAGGCTTTACCACCTCTGTTATTGCTTCTGCTTCACACCAGGCTCATCATGTGCTGGAAACAAGTGATTCCCTACTGATGATACTCTGTGCAGCCCCACGTGGGCCACACTGAGCCACACTAGTCAGCTCAGACTCAGCTTGCAGGCCTGAAAAAGTAAACTCACTGTGCTGAGAATATCCTCCTCTAGGTCCTTCTAGTCCCTTCAACTCCAAGGAAACATGTATTTTAAGAGGTTAACACAAGTCTATTGCCTCTGTCTTGTTGATGGTGTATAGAAATGCAACTTATTTCTGTTCATTCATTTTATATCCTGCCATTTTACTGAATTCCTTGTATGAGATCCAGCAATTTTGGGGTGGAGTCTTTTGGGTTTTCCACATAGAATATCATGTCATCTGCTAAGAGTGAGAGTTTGCCTTCTTCTTTGCCAATTTGAATGCCTTTTATTGTTGTAGTCTGATTGCTGAAGCTAAGACTTCTAGTATTAGGTTGAATAGTGGTGGTGAAAGTAGATAGCCCTGCTGTGTTCCTGACCTTAGGGGAAAAGTTCTCAATTTTTCCCCATTGAGAATGATATTCACTGTGGGATTTCCATAGATGGCTTTTAGGATATTGAGGTACGTACCATCTATCCCCACAGTGAATAATTTTAATCAAGAAAGGATGTTGTACATTGTCAAATGTCTTTTCTGCATCTATTGAGAGGATCATATGGTTTTGTCCTTTCTTTTATTTATGTATCATACCAATTGATGGATTTGTGGATGCTGAACCAACCTTGCAGCCCAAGAATAAATCCCACTTGGTCTTGATGAATAATCCTTCTACTGTACTGTTAGATCCTATTGGCTAGCATTTTGGTGAGAATTTTTCCATCCATGTTCATCAGGGATATCTCCTTTTTGGTCAGGTCTTTGGCTAGTTTGGGGATCAAGGTAACATTGGCCTCATTATAAGAGTTTGGAAGTTTTCCTTCTGTTTTGATTTTTTTGAAATAGCTTCAGAAGAATAGGTATTAATTCTTTAAATATTGGTAATATTCCCCTGGGAAGGCATCTGTTGGGATATTTTTTGATTGGTGCTTCAATTTCCTTGCTGGTTATCAGTTTGTTCAGGTTTTCTATTTATTTTTGGTTTAATTTTGGTAGTTTATAGGTCTCTAGGAATGCATTCATTTCTTCCAGATTGTCTAGTCAGCATATAGTTGCTCATAATATGTTCCTATAATAGTTTGTATTTCTTCAGTGTTGGTGATGATCTCTTCTCTTTCACTCATGATTTTACTTATATGGGTCCTTTCTCTTTTATTTCTGGAAGTCTGGACACAGGTTTATCAATATTATTAATTCTTTCAGAGAATAAGCTCTTAGTTTCACTGATCTGTTCCTGTTCTTTTGATTTCTATTTCATTGATTTCTGGTCTAATCTTTACTATTTCTCTTCTCCTGAAATTTATTTGGAACCAGAAAAGACCCTGAATAATGAAAGGAACATTGAAAAAGAAAACCAAGCTGGTGGCATCACATTAGACTTTAAACTCTATTACAAAGCTATAATCATCAAGACAGTATGGTACTGTCACAAAAATAGACACACAGATCAATGGAACAGAACAGAGAGCCCAGAATGGGCCTTCAACTCTATGACCAACTAATCTTCCATAAAGCAGGAAAGAATTTCCAATGTGAAAAAGATAGTCTCTTCAACAAATGGTGTTGGGAAAATTGTACAGCCACATGCAGAAGAATGAAACTGGACCATTTTCTTACGCCGTACCAAAAAAAAAAAAGAAAAAGAAAAAAAAAAAGAATCAAAATGGTTGAAAGACCTAAATGTGAGATAGGAATCCATCAAAATCATTGAGAACACAGGAAGCAACCTCTATGACCTCAGCTGCACCAACTTCTTGCTAGATACATCTCCAAAGGCAAAGGAAACAATGGCAATAATAATAATAATAAACTATTGGGACTTTATCCAGATAAAAAGCTTTTACACAGCGAAGGACACAGTCAACAAAACCAAAACAGAACTGACAGAATGGGAAAATATATTTGCTAATGACAGACACAGGAAAAAGTGCTCAACATCACTTGGCATCAGGGAAATGCAAATCAAAATCACAATGAAATGCCACCTCACACCACAACAGATGTTGGCAAGGATGTGAAGAAAGGGAAACCCTCTCACACTCTTAGTGCGAGTGCAAACTGGTGCAGCAACTCTGGAAAATAGTATTAAGGTTCCTCAAAAAGTTAAAAATAGAGCTATCCTATAACTCGACAATTGCACTACTGGGTATTTACTCCCAATATACAAATGTAGTGATCTGAAGGGGCAACTGCATTCTAATGTTTGTAGCAGCAATGTCCACAATAGCCAAAAAAATGGAAAAATCCCAGGTGTCCTTTGACAGATAAATGGATAAAGATGTGGTATATCTATCTATGATCTATCTACGTATAACTGTATCTATCTATATACACACAATAGAATATTACACAGCCATCAAAAAGGAAATCTTTCCATTGCAATGACATGGATGGAAATAGAGAGTATTATACTAACTAAAATAGGTCAGTCAGAGAAAGACGATTATTATATGATCTCACTGACATGTGGAATTTAAGAAACAAGGCAGAGGATCATAGAGGAAGAGGGAGAAAATTAAACAAGATGAAACCAGAGAGGGAGACAAGCCATAAGAGACTCTTAATCTTAGGAAACAAACTGAGAGTTACTGTAGGGGAGGAGGTGAGGAGATGGCATAACTGGGTGATGGACATTGGGGAGGGTATGTGCTGAGTGCTGGGTGTTATGTAAGACTAATGAATCACAGACTTGTATCCCTAAAACAAAAAAATACATTATGTATTAATTAATTGACATAAATAAATAAATTTATTTTCAGGTGAAAATGAAATAAATAAAAAATTTAAAAAGGTGTTGACAAGTCTATAGCTTCAAAAAGGTGAATGAGTAGAATACTCTGCTAAAGGTGATATCACTTCAAAGAGATTTCTGCACCTTCTTGACACTAAATAGCTCTGAAATGATGCAATACTCTTATCTGTATTAATTAGCCTAACACTCTGTGTTTACAATCTTATACTTTTTTTGTGTGCTTCTGCATAAAACCATAGAATGGACAGTTCCATAAAAGTTGGGATCAGAGTCTGAGGACCTTATTCTCCAAACCTCAAAGTGGGACCTATAAATAAGAATATGCATATAAAGCTTAGACAAAATATTAGAGTCATGGGCTACTCTGGAAAATGCAGTGTTTATAGTAACTGGGAAATATACACAGGAGAATGCTATGTTTTTAATAGGCTCTTATGTCTCTAAGGAAGAAATAAATTAGACCCTGGTTCCACACACCCCATGACAAAAATATAAATGACTTAGAGGAAGTATATGGTGGCCAAAGATAAAAATGAAATAAATGATGAGCCTGTTGATGACAGGTAGAGTGAAATAACGCATCTGTAGGTAATAGGATGTAGATGATCACATCCTTTCCAATGCAATAAAGAACACATTGTTGAGCATTGTCTTTAAGTTAGGACCAGGCATCATAAGGAATGCTGATTCAAGGGGAACAACATTCAGTTTTCCAAGCTAGTGGTGCAAGGCCTTCCAGATGGAAGTAGAATAGGACCAAATTCAGGGCCAGAGTGAGCAAGTTGTTTGTAGTCTGGAAGGGCCTTGGAAGTGGAGGGGAGTTCTGGATGACCATTTTATCTCACTCCAGGGTGTGGTCACAGTGCTGGGAAGAGGAAACAGTGTCAGCAATGATTTGGATAAGGTTTTTGCTGGATGTGAACAGCAGAGAAAAGACTTAAGTTTCAGCTTGGGTCTTGTGTTTGCCCAATGTATCATGTTTTCCAACATTGTCAAACAATTGTCATTTGACAGTAATAGCAATGCTGATCTTAGTTTGGAGCAAAACTCATAATTCCTCTGGTCCAGTGAGAGGTAAGGAAAATAGCCAGGGAGAGCCTGTAGGTTTTTACCTCTTCTTTTTTTTTTCTTTCAAAGTAGAACTAGCTAAATATACAGAGAACTCACAATGGAATACCTAATAAGTCTACTTTATTCTGAAAAATCAAGAATATAGAGGGAAGATGCTTGAACCAGAAAACTGGTGGAAAAAAAAAGGTTTTTGGGGAAAAAACAAAAAAACAGCTCCTACCTCTTTGGCTTTCTTTCCTTTCTTCCTGAGAAGAATGTTTTACAGGATAGTGAGTACAAGGGCTACCTGAGTGGACAAGAGTATCTACTTACTATAAAGAGTTCAAAGCGTCAGAGATTACTACAGTAGGTTGGAGCAGTTGAGGAAATGATGCCTGAACCTTGGTCTTCAAGCATGGGTAAAATTCACTAAGTGGAAAGAAAACAAAAAGGAGAGGTTTTCTGGGTGGAGGGAGATGCCATGTACAAAAGAAGCAGAAAGGACAAGGCCACTATTATTCCTGGTTTAACAGATGAGGAAACAGAGGCTCAAACTCAGTCACTTATCTAAGGATACACAGCTCATACACCACTATACTGGGGGAAAAAGTAAAACTACTTGATGCCAAAATCTAGATACATTCCCCCAGAATCCAAGTTCACAAAGATGACAGATACGTAAGAAACCATAACAGATGATCATGAATTGAAACCTATTTCATTACTTTTCATTTTCCTTTATACTCTTTATGACATGATCAAACAGAAAGCAACATTGCTTTCTAAAGAAATATTTATTTCCTGAACTGATGTCACCTAATTAATTCACATGGGGGAGTCCTCCAAATGGAGAAATAGGGCTAACATCACATGGCCTAAAGCTTGAGCTGGCAAATTTCTGAGGATGAGGTGACACTGAAATGGGGCAGTGGGAGAGAACAGAAATGTAGTAAGAAAGGGGAGGCAGAATCATTTAGCTCTAAAATGTTCTGAATTAAGGTGATAATTCTTTTCTATTTAGACACTTCAGATTTTCAGAAATTAAAGTTTCTGTAAAAAGTGGTTTAACATCCCTGGTGTTTGTGAGGTATGAGTTCTTTCCAAAGGTTCCAAATCAAGCCAAAGGACAACACAGGATTACCAGCAACCTTGGTGAGTACAGGATCTAATTTACTCTCGCCCACCTGCAAGCCTTTGTGAAATAAAGTAGTAAATCCACAATGTATAATAGAGATGAATCTTTTCGTTTAGAGCTACAATTCCAATGTCTGTGTGTCTCTGGCTCCTGCTAACTTGCTGGGCCAAGACTCACAAGTGACTAGGTAATGGATTGATGGACCCACGAAGTAAGGGGCATGATTAACTCAATCCCTTGCATCTGAAATTCAAAATTAAATGAAGATGTTAGGTAGTTGGTAAGGATAAAATATCTTTAAGATGGCTGTGACAGCCTAAGGCAAAGGAGTATCGAAGATCTTCCAGTGGCTGGAGATAGAATAACTAGCTGTTTGACATTTCTGATATTTTTGAATAGGTACAGCTTCAACTTCTCAATGATCCCTTAAAACTCTTTGCCTACTTCGACTACAGTCCATGTCACATGTAACTGTCTATGCACAGGTATCCCATTCTCAGTAGACTGAACGCTTGGAGGCAGTTACAATATTGTACCATTATTTGTATTCCCACTTCCTTGCATAGAGTAGATGTCCACCAAATGTTTAATGGGTGAATGGGGAGATGGAGAAAATAATCACTCTCACTAAGGTTAAGCAACTCAAAACTGGTGATGGAATGCTTAACATTAACCTGGCAGTAGAAGAAAATAATCTTGAGAAGAGTTCACTTCCAGAAAGGCATCTCAGACAAACCAACTACGGAATGTGTATAGGCATTCAAATGAATAATCTGTTGAAAAAGCGCCTATAATTTTCAGAAATGTGTTTTTAAGGAAGGAAAGTCATTTATAGCTTTGCAACTTTTAATTTTAACAATGTTGTTGGATGAACACACACCAGAAAACACTGGTTAGGATCATCATCCAGATATTTGGCAAATCTACCCTTTGACTAGCTAATTATTCAAACAATCTGGAGTGATATTTAAACACTACATTCCAGAACAGTGGTTCTCAACTCTTTTTCTTATGTTCTATAAGTCTTCTGTTTCTCCTCTTGCTCGCCCATCCCTTCCTGCCTCCTCACACTTGAACCCTCTTCACCCAATTATTTTCTGTGGAAGAATGGCACCACATGAGAAAGTCAAAGTCTCCTGAGAGCAACTTCTTTGTTGTGGTTCTAAAATTCTCATATCTGTGGGGTAAACAAATAGTTGCAGATTGATCTAAAATATATGAAGAGCAATACCAGAGAACATTCCTTCTATGACTAAACAAATTTTCTCCAGGCTGGGAAAGATGTGGAGAAAGAGTAGATATGATGAAGGCAAAGAAGTGGGTAGACTTCACAGAGAAGATGACACCCTGTTTTGGGGGAAGAGTCCCAGAGACGTGGCAAGATCATGAAAGAATTGGGGGAAGAGAATCTACACCCAAAAGAATAGAGCCAGAGAGAAGGACTGGCTTTGAGTAGGTCAAGATGAGAGAGGGAAACAGACAATCAACAATGTCACCATGTCAAGGATAATCTGGCAGCAGAAAGATGGTCCCCATGATTCATCACAGGACCCAGAATCTGTGAGGAGATTCCCCAGCCTTTACCTGAGAGAAAGTGAAGCAGAAAGTGAAGAAGAAAGAGAAAGCAACCTGAATGACTACTAACTGAGGACCAGGCTGAACCAGGGAGTCTCTGGAAAAACCTGTGTTGATGAATGGTGCGTTCCTGCAACCCCAGGTCTGGTTCTGTATAAGGTCCTCACAACTGAGCCAGAGAACTGCAGAAAAAGGGAAGAGACTTTAAATTGACTGAGCTTAAATTTTCCTTTCTATGCTGTAATAGTGAGCTCAACATAGTAATTAGACATACAGAAGTATAAATAATTTGTATATTCCATATGTCTAAATGGGGATTGAAACCCATTTCTGTATTTATCTACCTGTATTTTTATCAACCCATCCCTCTGTCCTTTCCCACCCTCCATCTCTTTCCAGAAAGAACCTTAGGCAGCTTATAAATATATATGACCATTTAAAGAATCTTGGTGCTACCATAATACATGTGTTAGACCAGACATTGTAAGCCAGAAACCAAGAGGGACCAGGTAGCCAACACAAATATGTAAAGCATTTCAAAGTAATCCACATCTTTTGCCTAAACTGTGTCTGTTTGACTGACCTACGGTGTGTGTTCTATGATGTTGAACATCCAGTTTAAGATTATGGGAGTATATGTGTATATATGGATATGTCTATCTACATAAACACACATATATATTTATACATGTATGCAACTTTTAGTTATTGTATTTTAAATTTTGTAACTGAGTTCTTTAATTAGGAACCAGAAACCTGACAATGTCAGTTCTTGCACTTTGTGTTATACATTACAGGTACTGTGCTTGGCAGATATTATGGGGTTTTTTTTTACAAATTAAAGGTTTCAAGTCTTAGTGGAGTACAAACAAACAAAAAAAACCAATAACAACAACAAAAAAAAACTTCAGTTGGAAGAAACTGACTGCATATGTGATGGGAATAGCAAGAGAACTAGAATGACAAGTGGAGCCTGACAACGAGACTGAATTTCTAGAATCTCATGATCAAACTTTAAAAGATGAAGAGTTTCTTCTTATGGATGAGCAAAGAAAGTCATTTTTTGAGATGGAATCTACTCCTGGTTTAGATGCTGTGAAACTGTTGAAATGAAAACGAGCATTCAGAATCTTACATAAACTTCACTGATAAGGCAGGTAACATTTGAGAGGATTGACTCCAACCTTGAAAGAAGTTCTTATGTGACTAAAATGCTCTGAGCAGCATCACATGTCACAGAGAAACTGTCATGAAAGGAAGAGTCAATCAATGTGGCAAACTTCATCACTGTCTTATTTTAAGGAACTGCTGCAGACACCTCAACCTTCCGTAACCATCACCATGACCGTCAATCAGCCGTCAACATGGAGGCCAGATTCTCCACCAGCAAAAAGATTATGGTTCTCTGAAAATGCAGAGGATGGTTGGCAATTTTTTAGAAGTAAAATATTATTAAATTAAGATTTTTTAGGCATAATGCTATTGCAACTTAACAGATAATGTAAATATAACTTTAATGTGCACTGGGAAACCATAAAAATTCATTTGACTCTCTTTGTTATGATCTTGCTTTATTGAAGCAGGCTGGAATGGAGCACACAATATTTCCAGGGTATGCCTGGATATAGAATTCAGTCTCATGCCATCATGTCATCAACTGGGAATGATGTTTTATTTTATTTGTTATAATAATAGCTGGGTACAAACATAGGCTCTTCCAAACAGAATTTTCACACTGTTTTTTTTTTTATTACTTTATTTTATTTTTTCAGTGTTCCAAGACTCATTGTTTATGCCCCACACTGGTTTTTATATTCAGGGTACTGTTCCTCAGTTCTGCATGCTTACCAATAATACTAATTGTGAATAACAACTTAGATAATCAGTTCATTTTCAAAAGTCTGATATCAGAAAATCATTTTTTTAAGATTTTATTTATTTATTTGACAGAGAGAGAGAGAGAGAGAGAGAGAGAGAGAGAGAGAGATATCACAAGTAGGGAGATAGGCAGGCACACAGAGAGGAGGAAGCAGGCTCCCTGATGAGCAGAGAGCCTGGTGCAGGCCTCCATCCCAGGACTCTGAGATCATGACCTGAGCCGAAGGCAGAGGCTTTAACCCACTGAGCCACCCAGGCGACCCTGGAAAACCATTTTTGAGATATACTGTTCTAATCCCCAGTTTTGAAACAGAAGGTTGGCCACTGCTTTCAGTTAAAGGAGGCAGACACCAATTTCAGTAGATGAAAGCAGACGATACTCTTCCTGGACACATGAGTGTCCCCAGAGACATAAGTTTGTTAGGAAAAAGCAAATGAAATCATGTATTTGTATACCATTAATAAATGCCCCTGTAGGTAAATATTTAAAATATTTACACGTTTTATAATAACAATCAAAAGGGCCAAGTTTTTCAAGTGTATATTTCTATGATTTTGACAAATATATCAACATATAACTGTCATTACAATCTAGATATACAACATGTCCATCACCCCAGAGAGTTCTCTCATGTTTCTTTGTAATCAGTCTCCTCCCCCCTCCGCTAATCCCTTGGAAACCACTGATATATTTTCTGAAACTATGGTATTTTTTCCCTAGACTTTCATGTTGATATATGGAATGTAATCTTTGATTTTTTTTCAGTGTTCAATGATTCCTTAGTTAAGTATAACAGCCAGGGCTCATCACAGCTTGTGTCCTCCTCAATACCTATCACCCTATTACTCCTCCCCCCACTCTTCTCCCCTCTGAAACCTCTAGATTATTTCCAGGTGTCCATAGTCTTTCATGATTTATCTCCCTGTCTGACTTCTCCCTCCTTAGATTTTCCCCCCCTTCCCCTATGGCCCTCTGTGCTATTGCTTATGTTCCACACATGAGTGAAACCATATGATAATTGTCTTTCTCTACTTGACTTACTTCACTTAACATAATCCCCTTCAGCTCCATCTATGTTGATGCAAATGGTGGGTATTTGTCCTTTCTGATGGCTGAATAATATTCCATTGTGCATATGTACCACATCTTCTTCATCCATTCGTCTATTGAAGGGCACCTTTCTCCTTCCACAGTTTGGCTATTGTAGACATTGCTGCTGTGAACATTGGGGTTCAGGTGCCCCTTCTTTTCACTATGTCTGTATCTTTGGGGTAAATACCCAGTAGTGCAATTGCTGGGTCATAGGGTAGTTCTATTCTTAACATCTTGAAGAATCTTCATACTGTTTGATTTAACCTCTCCTATAAGTAATATCTAGAATTTCCCTTTGATTAACATGAACATATCAGTTTTTTTCTCTAGCAAATCAAAAAAGATCTTCAGCACCATGTAGTGAATGACAAAGCCACCCGGTCTGTATGTTCTACAACAGATTAGGTGCTGACCTTTTCATTCATCTAAGTAACATTTTGCACTGTTTGTGATTCTAGTGCAGCAGCATATCCGGGTTATGGAGCCAATAATCACATCCACAGTGGTTAAGATCTAAAATTTTCTAACCCAACATGATTTCTCTTGAGCAATGTAGTAGGCAGATTTTAGAGTTCCGAGTCCTTGTAAAACAATACACTCTGGTTTTGTTTCCCTATAATCATATTACCACCAAGAACCAATTGTACTCATAACTGAGATTTGAGTTCCATCTCAAATCACGCTTTTTTTGAGTAGTCTGCGTTCAGTGTTTAAGGACTGATTCTTAACACATTAAAAAAATTATTCCCAGGGTGGTGTCTCTCCAGGGCCTCCGCTGTCTCTTTCAAATGTTATTTAATAATAGTAAAACATTCATCAACACAACAAAAATAAAATGGTATTAATTAAATCGGTGTTTCCATTAGTTGCATTAAGAAATACTCCAAGTGATTTTGTTTTTTCTAAAACTTGTCCTATAGTTTTTCAGCTCTGTCTTCAAAATGATAACTAACGTCATGTCTGGTTAGATTTTCATTTCCAAATGGTTATTCCTGATCAGGAAACACCATTTCTGTCTGAACAACTGGCACACATTTATAAAAATTGTCATTAGTAAGCACTTCTGATTCCAGGAAAAATTTCCTTAATACATAGCTGCATTTCACAATAGCATATCATCTATCATAAACTAAGCCTTGATGACAAGTTATGCCATTTTGTAGTTGACTATGTACTTACATAATTCCCTTATTCTTATTGCTGCCTCACTGTGCTCATTGTATTCTGTTGTCTCAGGCACACTTTTTTGCATATTAATTTATAAACATCTTTGATTTTAAAAAAGACAGGATTGGGGTTTCTGGGTGGCTCAGTTGGTTAAGTGACTGCTTTCGGCTCAGGTCATGATCCTAGAGACCCGGGATCAAGCCCCACATTGGGCTTCCTGCTTTGCGGGAGGCCGGTTTCTCCCTCTCTCAGTCCCTCTGCTTGTGTTCCCTTTCTTGCTGTGTTTCTCTCTGTCAAATAAATAAATTAAATATTTTTTAAAAAGACAGGATTAAGTTTTATTTTGTTTGGTCTCTAATTCAAATTAACTCTGAGCAAATGTGTAATGAACGAGGAGTTATATGTAGGGAAGTTGAACTTGGGAAAGGCAAATATCTCATCGCAGTGACATTCTAGATTTTGAGCAGCTCTGTAAGAAGGGTAGAACTTCAGTTTTTACTTATTTACTCACATCTTTATTTCTTTCAATGTGTAGGTATAATAAATGAATTGTGCCAGAGTCTCCCTTAATGAGGATATGCTCTGTAGCTAGAGACTTCTATAAGAAGACCCAGCTTTATAGCTAAAGTGATGTTTTAAGTATGGCAGGCAATGAATTAAAACACTAAAACAGGCCTAGTATTATAAGACAGTTTAGGGTTTTTTCCTTTTTTTTTTTTAATTCAAGTATAATTAACATACAGTATGATAGTAGTTTCAGGTGTAGAACATAGTGATTCAACAATTTTACACATTACTCAGTGCTCTTAATCCCCTTCACTTATTTCACCCATCCCCCCCACCCATCTCTCCTCTGACAACCACCAGTTTGTTCTCTATATTTCAAAGTCAGGTTTTTTGTCTCTTTTTTCCCCTTTGTTCATTTGTTTTGTTTTTTTAAATTCTACACATGAATGAAACAATATGGTATTTGTCTTTCTCTGACTTATTTAACTTAGCACTATACCCTCCAGATCCATCCATGTCATTGCAAATGGCAAGATTTATTTTTTTATAGCTGAGTAATATTCCAGTGTATATGTATACATCTCTTCTTTATCCATTCAACTATGAATAGACACTTGGGTTGCTTCCATATCTTGGTTATTGTAAATAATGCTGCAATGAACATGGGGTACATACATCATTTTGAGATAGTGATTTTGTATCTTTTGGATAAATATCTAGAAGTGGAATTGTTGAATCATACAATAGTTCCATTTTAAAATTCTTGAGAAACCTCCATATAGTTTTATTTTTTCCCACTTTATTTATTTTTAATTTTTTAAAATTTAAATTCAATTAATTAACATATAGTGTATTACTAGTTTGAGAAGTAGAGTTCAGTGATTTTTCAGTCTCGTAAAATATCCAATGCCTGTCCTCCTACCTCCCTCCTCTCCAGCAACCCTCAGTTTCTTTCCTATAATTAAGAGACTCTTATGGTCCATACAGTTTTCTACAGTGGCTGCATCAGTTTACTTTCCTACAGAGAATGCACTAGGGTTCCCTTTTCTCCACATCATCACCAACACGTGTTATTTCTTGTCTTCTTGATAACATCCATTCTAACAGGTGTGAGGTAATATTTCATTATGGTTTTATTTTTTAAAGGTTTTCCTTTTAGATTTTATTTATTTGAGAAAGAGAGAGAGAGGGGAGCAGGGGGAGGGACAGAGGCAGAGGGAGAAGCAGGTTCCCTGCTGAGCAGGGAGCCCAAAGTGGAGCTCCATCCCAGGCCTCTGGGACCATGACCTGAGCTGAAGGCAGATGCTTGACTGACTTAGCCACCCAGGCACTCCTCATTGTAGTTTTAATTTGCATTTCTCTGATGATGAGTGATGTTGAGTACCTTTTCATGTACCTGTTGGCCATCCATATGTCTTCTTTGGAGAAATGTCTATTCAGTTTCTCTGCCCATTTTCTTTATATATTTTGAATACTAATCCTTATTGGCTATCTGATTTGCAAATATTTTCTCCCATTCTGCAGGCTGCCTTTTCATTTTGATGATGGCTTCCTTCGCTGTATAGAAGCTTTTTAGTTTAATATACCTCCACTTGTTTATTTTTGCTTTTGTTGCATTTTTAGCTTCAATCCAAAAAAATCATAGCCAAAACTGATGCCAAGGAGTTTACCCTCTATGTTTTCTTCTAGGAGTTTCATGGTTTCAGGTCTTACGTTCAAACTTTTAATCCATTTTGAGTTGATTGTGTGTGTGTGTGTGTGTGTGTGTGTGTGTGTGTGATGTGAGATAATAAGGACTGCTTTTTTTTAAATTTTATTCTTCAGCTGTTCAGTTTACTGCCATGGTCTAGCCATCCCCAAGGATGTCTGGTGGCCGGAGATCGATCTTCTGAAAAATTTCACCATAGTCTGTCTTTCGTGCCTGCTTACGATAACTGGAAGCTCAGCTCAGTGAGCTGAACTGAGCATGATGGCGTGACATGTGATGTGATGCCTAGCTCTGGACCTGAGGTGTTAGGAGTGCTCTATTTTACTGAGGTTACCCTGGTTACATCAGGAGCCCTGTGATGGCCCTGGCCAACTGCAAGTGCTTGGCGATGCAAAGATATCTTTGTGTCATCTTCATGGGCACAATCATGCCAGATGTCAGAAGGCATTTCCACTTAGCAGGCCCTACTTGAGCATGAGCCTGAGGCCATGTTTTTGCTACTCTTGTGTCTTCCTGAAAATGTGCTTAACTTCTTCCTTTTTTGCTATGTCAGTGGCTTTCCCAACACTCTCATGCTATAAGCCTAGATTCCTAGTGTGACATATAAAGCCCACTGCCCATCTGAAGTCAGTTGATTCACCTCTGTTGTGTCATCTCCCTTTTCATCCTTCTCCTTAGGTACCACTCAAATGAGTATCTCTCTGAGCTATAAATGTTCTATTAACTCCATGACTGTATATTCTGTATCCTCTGCTTTCATATCCTTTCTTTCCTTCCATCATGATTGCTGACAGGCTAACTAGAGCTTGTCATTCAAAACTCTGTTCTGTTATTACTTCCACTTGACAAATTTATCCTAATTAGAAACCCTTTGGGTGCTTGGGTGGCTCAGTCGGTTAAGCCTCTCCCTTCAGCTTGGGTCATGATCCCAGGGTCCTGGGATCAAGCCCCACATGGGGCTCTCTGCTTAGTGGGGAGTCTGCTTCTTCCTCTCCCTCTGCCTGCCACTCCCCCTGC
Source organism: Spilogale gracilis (assembly GCA_004023965.1). Classification (NCBI taxonomy): domain Eukaryota; kingdom Metazoa; phylum Chordata; class Mammalia; order Carnivora; family Mephitidae; genus Spilogale; species Spilogale gracilis. The sequence goes on along the minus strand of PITA01002791.1, from coordinate 136,578 downwards.
TTGTACTCGCTTTCTCTTTTTCAAATAAATAAAATATTTAAGAAAATTAGAAGCCCCTATCTGCCTACTATTTCCTGGACTCTCTGAATGAGTTTTTATGAAAATAACATGCTGTTCATATGAGTGAGAAGTGAATGATCATAAGTGGAAAATGCATATTTATAGGCTTAAAGTTGAATGTTCTATAGGGAAGCCAATCTTGGCAGGGATGGGGGTGATTAAGGAAAATTTGTTTTGCATACAACTAAATCTTGCTGTAGTTTTGTGGAAATCAGTATGGATTAAAGCTTTGGATATTCTTTATTTTTTTAAAGATTTTATTTATTTATTATTTATTTTTATTTATTTATTTTAGAGAGAGGAGGAGAGAGAAAAAGCAGAGGTGGGGCAGAGGGTGATGGAAAGGCAGAGGCTCCCAAGCAGACTCCATGCTAAGTACAGCCCACCGTGGGGTTCAATCTTGTGACCCTGAGATCACTACCTGAGCCAAAATCAAGAATTAGATGCTTAACCAACTGAGCCATTCAGGCTCTGCAACGCTTTAGGAATTTTTTTTTTAAGATTTTATTTATTTATTTGACAGAGAGAAACACAGTTAGAGAGGGAACACAAGCAGCAGGAGTGAGAGAGGGAGAAGCAGGCTCCATGCCAAGCAGGGAGCCCAATGCGGGGCTCGATCCTGGGTCTTTAGAATCATAACCTGAGCCAAAGGCAGACACTTAATGACTGAGCCTCCCAGGCACCCCGCTCTAGGAATTTTTAAATGTACATCACAAATTGCTAGCAAATCAAAAGATTCCAACTGCTGTGGAAAGCTAAGGCTTTCTTTGCCTAACAACTTAAAAAAAAATTATTCAAAGTGTCATTTTAACTCCTTAAATGAAAGCAAAACTGAACTCCTTTTTTTTTTCTTTAACTCTTAATATGGTGTGAAAAGAGAAAGACATTACTATAGTGGATGTTGTTGCTACCCGGCCCAGATCCTTTCCATTGAGTAGGTACACCTATCCCCCATAGCACTGAGCATCACCACAAAAGGCCTACAGCTGCCCCTTCTCCAGAGAACTGCTGTCTAAGGGAAGCCACCTGTCCTCAAGCAGTCAGCCACCAATGACTGGCAGACAGGGAATATATAGTATTGGTTTCTCTGGTATAATTCATGCTCTAGAACTCTCTGTGGGACACAAGGCAGAAGCCGGTTTCAGCTGAGATCATATCCTTACTTTCTTTCCTTATTTTATTCCACTCCCCTCCATTCCTTTCTCTTGAGAGCATTTCTTCAATAGATTGCCTTCATGAGAATCTCTCTCAGGGTCCTCTTCTAGGAGACCTGATCTAAGACACTTACCACCTTAGTAGATCCATCCAATTCCCACTACGAGTGGTTTTAAATACCCTGTTGCTGTTTGAAGAAGGCCAGGCTCTTTGTATATCTTAATACTCCTACATTAGAGCCCTTTTTGAGGCCATCTTCTGATATGCAACCCCCATTAAAAGTTGGTTCTGCTGTGGACTTGCCAGATATACCTACAAATCAAGATGCAGCAACCCCAGAAAACCCAAATGGCCATTAATTGATGAATGGATTAACAAAGATGTTTATATATATGATGTAAATATATATGATGGAATATTACTCAGCCATCAAAAAGAATGAAATCTTGCCATTTGCAACAATGTGGCTGGAATTAGAGGGTATTATGCTAAGTGACTTAAGTCAGCCAGAGAAAGACAAGTACCATATGATTTCACTCCTATGCGGAATTTAAGAAAACAGATAAACAAAGGGGACAGGAGAGAAAAATAAGATAAAAACAGAGAGGGAGGTAAACTGTGAGAGACTCTCAACTATAGAGGATAAACAGGGCTGCTCGAGGGGTGATATATGGGGAGGTGCGATAAATGGGTAATGAGTATTAAAGAGGGCACTTTTTGTGATGAGCACTAGGTGTTATATGTAAGTGATGAATCACTATATTTTACTCCTGAAGCCAGTACTACATTATATGTTAACTAATGTGAATTTGAATTTAAATAAATACATCAATAAATAAATAAACAAACATTAAACAGCAACCCCATTCAGGTAACAAGTATATAATACTACTTCCACGCCCCCAAATATAGATTTCCCCATAGATTCCTAGTAGAAATTACCTAATAAGAAGTCCAGTTCTTACTTCTAGATCAAATAAGGAAAACAGAAAGAGCAGGACAAGAAAATATTTCCATGAAAATAATGTCAAAATAATCAGAAATCCAGTAATCATTAATAAAAGAAAAGCTGAACTTTAAAGTATTTACTTTATCTGAAACATTAGCAATCGCATTTATTACCCATGATTAAGAGTCTAGTTAATAATTTATTGTTGACATGTATTTTTCTTGCTTATTAAAAGTTAGCTGTCACTTCATTATGCAGAATAGTGAGAGACTGTCTTTGGTTGAGATGCCAAAGCTGTGGATTCCAACAGTGTTGCAATACACTAAGGCATTTTCAGCTATTAAAAATGGAGGCAGGTTGCCACCAAGTTTTCAAAGATTTTATTTTTAGATAAGCTTCAACTAATTTTGCATATGAAGATTCAGGGCACGCAAAATAAAAGCAGCAAAAATAGGAAATGATGACAACTTCAAAGTTGGGAATTTCCATCTGGAAAACTAGATCCTAAAAAAAATCACCAAATTGTAAAATGAAGGGCCTTATAGTTGTGAGAGACCACCCAATAGTAGGCAGGATAGGTAGGGAAGGATGAAAGACTGATAAGAGACACAGAGGATTCTACCCTAGTTTTTAGTTTTCTGGTGCTTGCTATTTACTCAGTTAGTCTTTCCTGGGAAGCAACTAAACCTAAATGGAGAATCCTTACATTAAGGATTGTCAGAATGGACTTAATGGACTCTCAGAAACCTGAGTTTCGACTGGGTACCATGGGAATTTTGTACAACCTATATGGATATTGTCCAATATAGCTCAGCTGAGGGAGTGTATATCATGGAACATAAGGAACATTAGAGAAAGGAACTGTTCTAGAATTTTACATAACTTACATAATTCGCAAGTAACAGAAATCTAGTTAGTGGTAGGCACTGAACTTCCATAGAACACCCAGTGCTCCTCACAAGTGCCCTCCTTAATCCTCACCACCTATTTCACCCATGACTCCACCCATCCCCCCTCTGATAACCATCCGATTGTTTGCTAAGAGTCTATTTCTTGGTTTGTCTCTCTCTCTCTTTTTCTTTGCTCATTTGTTTCTTAAATTCCATATGAATTAAATCATATGGTATTTGTTTTTCTCTGACTTATTTTACTTAACATTATACTCCCTACTTCTATCCATGTCATTGCAAATGGCAAGGTTTCATTCTTTTTTATGGCTGAATAATACACACACACACACACACACACACACACACACACACACACATTTTCTTTATTTCTCTATCAATGGACACTTGGGCTGATTCCATAATTTGGCTACTGTAAATAATGCTGCTATAAGCACAAGAGTGTATACATTCCTTTGAATTAGTATTTTGGGGGTAAACATGCAGTAGTATGAATACTGGATCATAGGGTAGTTCTATTTCTAGCTTTTTGAGGAACCTCCATAGTGTTTTCCACAGTGGCTGCACCAGTTGTTTGCATTCCCAGCAGTGCCCAAGGGTTCCTTTTTCTCCACATTCTTGCCAACACTTGTTGTCTCTTGTATTTTTTATTTGAGCCATTCTGACAGGTATGAGGTCGTATCTCACTGTAGTTTTGATTTTCATTTTCCCTGACAATAAGTGATGCTGAGCATCTTCTCATGTGTCTGTTGGCCAAGAGATCGCCATCTTTAATGTTTGTTTCCCTCATCCATTTGGAGGCCTGAATACAAGGAATAGGCTGACCTTTCCATGACTAGGAGGGAACTCCTCCTGCCTGACTGCTTTGAGCTGGAACAATGGCCTTTACCACCTTTTGGACTCTGACTGAAATATCACTCTTTTCAAGTTTTGAGCCTGCCAGCTTCTGGGCTGAAACTTTCACCACTGGCTCTCCTGGGTCTCCAGTTTTTCAACTGCAGTTTCTTAGGACTTGTTAGCCTCTATAATGACGTGAAGGAGTTTCTTATTTTATGTACACACACACGTGCATGCACATGCCCACATCTCTTATTCATTCTGTTTCCTCTAGAGAATGCCAAGGCAGTCTCAAAACTAAGGCAGTCTCAAAACTTAGGTCGATATAACTTAAAATTTGTTTATTTTCAGTAAATATGGGAAAGAGTATGTTCATTCTTTTCCACAGAGATCTCAGCCTTGTATTTGAAAAAAGATTAAAGCACAATGGGAGAAAATACCTTCTTGCTAGTCTGCAATATGGGTGTGTGTGTGTGTGTGTGTGTGTGTGTGTGTGTGTACACATACATGTATGTGTTTGAGTAGAAGAAGCAACTATAATAGGATTTGGTTTCTATGGCCTAAAGAGAGAAAATAATGGTAACTATCAAAACAGAGCTGTGTTATTTTATGCTATTTCACATTATTAAGATGCTGCATTACTTATTCAAGAGCCTAGCTGAATGAACTGTGAAAATAGGATTCATGCTAAATGCTCTTCAGGAGAAATAGTCTCTAGCTAGATGGGGGCAGGGCTTTTTCATTAGGAAGATTTCCTCTGGTTATAGAAAATTTTAAAAAGTGCTATCATTTCCCTCTAGTGGCAGGAAGGAAATAACACCCACTGAGGAGAACAATGTAAAATTAGACTGCTTCATTCAACAAAAAGAAGAGCCTCTTCTTCTTTTTTAATATAATATTCAATAGCCAATCATAAACCAGGTATTGCTACAGATAGAAAATACCCTGCATCAGAGAATTTGTAACTTCATGGAGAAAGATGTGGTCAAAGTAAAAGAGAAACCTGACCACTGAATGTGACCAGGACAACTTGTGAAGTAGGTGACAAAATTATGGATGAATCCCCTTTTCTCTATTACCTAGACTTCACCAGATATCCAATGATAACAGAATCTACCTCCCCCTAAGTTCTACCTCAAAGAATATTCTGGTCCTTTCTTTCTTGTTTTTATTTCCTTAATCTATATCAAAAGTTACCTTTCCATGTCCTATTGCCTCACAGTTCTATTTTTCTCCTGTCTCTTATCGTGATCCACAACACCTTGTACTATTACTGACTTTACTATGTTATTTTTCTTATTTGTATATTCTCTAGGTTTGTTTTAATTCCAGCATAGTTAACACACAGTGTTAAATTAGTTTCAGGTGTACAATACAGTGATTTAACAATTATATATATTACTCAGATTTCCTTATTTTAAAATCACATGTTTTGGTGTCTATTCCCTCCTATCCCCACTAAATTTTGAGCTCTTTAAGATATAATCTAGGGCGCCTGGGTGACTCAGTTGGTTAAGCGACTGCCTTCAGCTCAGGTCATGATCCCGGAGACCCGGGATCGAGTCCCACATCGGGCTTCCTGCTCGGCGGGAAGCCTGCTTCTCCCTCTCTCACTCCCCCTGCTTGCGTTCCCTCTCTCACTGTGTTTCTCTCTGTCAAATAAATAAAATCTTAAAAAAAAAAGACAATCCAATTTTAAAATGGAAAAATTTGAATAGACATTTCTCTAAAAAAGATATACAAATGGCCAATGAACTCAACATCATCTGTCATTACAGAAATGCAAAACCACAATTAGCTGCTGGTCCACATTCATTAGGATGGCCATAATTTAAAAGAAAGACAATGGCAAATGTTTGCAAAGATGTGGGAAAATTGTAAATTTCACAGATTGCTGGGGAAATGTGCAAGGTGCAACCACTTTGGAAAATAACCTGTCAGTTCCTCAAAAGTTTCAACATAGAGTAGCCATATGAGCCTGCAATTTTACTTGTACTATATACCCAAGAGAAAAGAAAACTTATAGTCACACAAAAATGTGTGCACAAATATTCATAACAACATTATTTGTAATAGATAAAAGTGGAAAGAAGCTAAATGTCCATCAACTGATAAATGAATAATAAAATGTGGTATATCCTTAGAGTGAAATATTAGCCCTAAAAAAGGAATGAAGCATTGATACATCCTGCAACATGCTAAGTGAAAAAAGCCAGTGATGAGGTCACCCATGTATAGTTCTATTTATATGAAATTTCCACAATAAACAAATCCATAAAGATAGAATGTTGACTTGTGGTTTCCAGTGACTGGGGAAGAAGAGAATTGTGGAGTGACTGCTAATGTTTAGGAGATTTCTTTAAAGGGTAATGAAAATATTCTGGAATTATGCTACTTCTGGATATTTATACAAAGAAAACAAAAACACCAATTCAAAGAAATATAAGTATCTTTATGCTTATTACATAATTATTTACAATAGCTAAGATATGGGAGCAACCTAAATGACCATTAATAGATGAATGAGTAAAGAAGATGTAGTATATACACAACATTGGAATATTACTCAGCCATAAAAAAGAACAAGATCTTACTACTTGTGACAACATGGATGGACCCAGAGGGTATAATGCCAAGTAAAATAAGCCAGACAAAGACAAATACCATATGATTTCACTTATATGTGTAATCTAAAAACAAAACAAATAAAAAAGACAAAATAGAAACTCATAGATATAGGAAACAAACTATTGGTTACCAGAGTGGGGGGAGGTCGAAAGTAGATGAAACAGGTGAAGGGAATTAGGAGGTACAACCTTCCAGTTATGAAATAAATGAGACATAGAGATGTAATGTATAGCATAGGGAAGAGTCAATAATATCATAATAATTTTCCATGATGACAGATGGTAACTAGACTTTTCACGGGAATTTTTTATAATTTATAAAAGTATTAAATCACTATGATGTACACCTAATAGGTGTGAAACGAATAGGATATTATACATTAATTATACTTCAATAAAATATTCTGAAAGTATAATGCTGATATTTACACAACCTTGTGAATATACTAAACACTACTTAATTGTGTAAATTAAAACTGACTTTTATGGTCTATGATTTTCATTTAAAAACATCAAGAGCATTCTAAATCGTCTAGTTTTCCACAATAGAGCAATACATGGAATGTATATCTGAGACATGTTGGACAGAGACATAGCATGATTTGAAGCTTCATGACATGTTGATCTATGGGTCTCAGAATACTTGTGTTCTCCATCTACCTTAAAAGTATTCTTCGGGGCGCCTGGGTAGCTCAGTTGGTTAAGCGACTGCCTTCGGCTCAGGTCATGATCCCGGAGATCCGGGATCAAGTCCCACATCGGGCTCCCTGCTCGGCGGAAAGCCTGCTTCTCCCTCTCTCACTCCCCCTGCTTGTGTTCCCTCTCTGGCTATGTTTCTCTCTGTCAAAAAAATAAATTAAAAAAAAAAGTATTCTTCTGTGAGGTGTCTGGGTGTCTCAGTTGGTTAAGCATCTTCCTGGCTCAGGTCATGATCTTGGGGTCCTGGGATCAAGCCCTGCATTGAGCTCCCTGCTCAGTGTGCCCATCTCTCCCTCTGCTCTTCTCCCTCCCTCCATCACTCATGCTCTCTCTTTCAAAGAAACAAATAAATAAAACCTTTTTAAAAAATTATTCTTCTGTTAATCTCAGTGTGCCCACCTCTCCTCTTCTTTTTTCCCCTGTGCAACTTTATTCTCTACAATATACAAGCCATTTGTACTGTAAATTTTAGCTCTCCTTTTCTATATTCCAGACATTATGATTCACGGTATGTTCAATGACCAAGTCCAGAAATGAACATTATTCAAGGCAATGTTTTTCAAAATGTATCAAAATCACCAGGGGGAGTCTAGTTTTCTGCTGACTGTCTGCCTATTTCTATACCAGGGCAAGTGCACAAAGAAGTCTTCCCCATTCCAAATACTTCAGGTGGAAGGCTTGGTAATTCTCTCCAGTTAGGGGAAATTTTTCTTGGGTCAAAGTCACCCATTAAGTTACAGATTCACTCACGGACTCTGAGGTCTATCTTTCCGTCTATATTTGAATGAACAGAGCAAGACATTCTGGCAGGGCTCAAAGGATACACCCTCTATGGAGTTATTTGCAATACAAATGGGAAAAATCAGAGGAAAAAAAATTATTTGTGTCCCTCTGAGGCAAACAGGAAATCCTTCTGATGGTTATCCGGCTAACATGTCTTAGCGTGGCTATGACTCACCCTCTATTCCTGTTGTATTTCTAGCAAGTACCCTAACCATAGCCGGGGCCCAGGAGGACAGCAGGTCTTCACAATTCCCTTTGTCCTCTACCCTCCATGTCTCAGGCAGTCCGTGATCTGACAAGGACGGGGTAACAATATTTAAATGTTCCAAATGGGTGGCTGGAAAAAGTGATGTCACAGGGGAAATAACAATCAAATGCATAGGCCAATCCCACTTCGATATTACAATAAGGTAAGAGTTAATCTGAAAGGGGTGCCTGGGTGGCTCAGCTGGTCAAGCGACTGCCTGCGGCTCAGGTCATGATCCCGGAGACCCAGGATCGAGCCCCGCATAGGGCTCCCTGCTCCGCGGGAAGCCTGCTTCTCCCTCTCTCACTCCCCCTGCTTGTGTTCCCTCTCTAGTTGTGTTTCTCTCTGCAAATCAATAAAATCTTTTAAAAAAAAAAAAAGAGTTAATCTGAAAACAAGGCCTCTGAAAGCAACTAAAACTTTTTTCTTAAAACAATCTCCATCAAGACCAAAAACTAATTACTTTTAAAAGAATCACAAGCCACTATGATTTTATAAAATAATAAAGATTTCATTAAATCTTTAATTTGTGAAGTTAAAAAGAATGATCTCCCTTCTCCAATATTAAAAAAAAAAAAGCTCACTCTCTAGAACCACTAGGAGCCTCCTTTGGGCCAGCTGTCCAGTTGCAACAGAGTTTAACTCCCTGGTAGTTTTTTCTGTTCTAAGACTGACAACAATGAATACCAATACCCATCTACCTTTGTCCCTTCTACTCAGCCCACCGTGCTCCACACTGGAAAATGAAGAATTAGCCTCAGGGTAAAGAAAGCTAGTGATTACAATCAGAAGGAAGCAGAGGCTAGAATACTGGCTGCACAATGACCTGGAAAGCAATTAAACGTTGTGATGCCCAGCTGTATTTTCAACCAATTAAATCAGAAATTTCTGGGCATGGGACCCAAGAATCGTATTTTAAAAAAATTCCCTGAGTGGTTCCAATGAATGGCCAAGATTGAGAAATACCAGACTAGAGGAAAGAGAAAGAGAATCCTAATATCTGAAACTCAAAATCACATGAAATTTGATTCCATGCAGTCATCCCAGAACTCCAAACCTTCCAGCCTTGCCACCATCCCCAAGCAGAGGGTAGTACTGCCCTTTCTCATATTCCATTCTTTCAGCTGTAATTCCTCCTTTTGACTTTTTCCTCTACTTAAGATGCCTAGAAGTTCAAGTTAACTTGGTTTTATCTGGTTATACCAATTGCACAAGTGTAGCAGGCTGGTGCTTGCTTTAATCACCACCATCTCCTCTCTCATTCCCCATCTGTCACTCTATTCCTATAGCTCAGTGAGTCAGATGTTCTGGGCATCCATGAGATAGCAGTTGAGGCCCTCTGCTATGCAGTTCAAAGCCAATCGGGTAGTATAGAGCCTTGAGAAGGGGTGCAGAAGAGTGAAGGCAATGCTGGGACAAAACACAGAAGCCACCTTTAGATTAAATAACTATACCAATATAAGCAGCATTCATAGCAGGGGACTTAAGAGTCTATAACTCTTGAATCTCTTCCTGCTGTATTTCTGACCAATCCCTTCTGCCTCCTCTGTGTCTGAAGATTTTCTTTTACTTGAAGAGCAACCTATTGAGGATATACATATCCCTGTTTTGGATACTACTTCTCTCACAAGACAGTGATTCTCCCTCTGAGTTTTCCAAAATATGAATGTATACATAGTGTTTGCCATTCATTTCATTATCTACGAGCCAAATAAAAAGAATACAGTTCATGGTTGGGGGAGGAAGGAACTTGGCTTCAGTCCTAGACACTTAATTCATCAGCAAGTATTTATTTATTCTATGAGTATTGTGTTACGGTAGATCTTATTAACAAGTGACCTAACAAATTCGTTAAGCTATCTTGATTTACTTTTATTTTTACTTGTCTGTGTCCAGTGATTGCCTACAACCCTTTTCCTGACTTCATCTGCCTCCTTCCAATCTATTTGCTACACAGAAACCAAAAGATTCTTTGAAAAGGACAATCTCATTTTATTACTTCCTTCCTTAAAACTCTCCAATGACTTCAAATGCACTGGAAACAAAACGTAAATTTATTTTTATAGCCTACAAGAGTCTTCACTATCTGGCCCACACACACTTTCCTATCTCCTCCCACTATACTCCCCTTCCATACTCACAAGGCTCTGGTTCCCATAGTCTTACTGCTCCTCAATGAGTGATTGTACTTGCTGTTCTCTTGCCTAGAAGGATCCTCTACCAATTTTTGCATAGCTGACCCCTTTTTTAGCCATTCAGGTTGCAAGTCAAATCTTACCTTCTTCAGAAAATAGGAGCACCTCTCTACCTTAGCAATCCCTACATAGTTGCAATCACACTCTCTTTTATACTGTGCTATCCTGGAGTTAAGTAGTTTGAGGAAAAAGTTTCCAGAATTTGAGAGCAAGAACTCTGTAAATATAAATCATGCAGCCCATATTTGTACTCAGTGTATAAGCCCTACCCTCTATAACATCCCTGACAGCTTTTCCTTGATCATTTCTGGTCCATTACCTCATAATACAACACATTCCCCAATTGAAAAGTTTGAATTATTACTCTTTACAATCATGTGTTTAAATCTGCCTCTCCAAAACTTCCACCAGACATCTGCCCTATAGATCAATACAAAATAAATCTGTTCCTTTTTCGCACATGATATTTCTTCAAACGTGGAATCACATCAATTCTTCTTTTTCTCCTTTATTTATGAGAATAAAGAGTTCTCATTATATTTCATTGCTTCCTTTATGAATTGTTTCCAAGCCCCTGATCATTCTGGTTATTTTCCTTCATATATGTTTGAATTTATTAGTGCCTGTCTTAAGATGTAAACTTCAGAGGTAAACACAATAGTAAACAGGTAGCTCAGCTGCTTCATGGAACATTGCACTGACCTTCCCCTCATTTTGGTTCTGTGGCCAAACTGAGATGGAGTAAATGTTTATCACAGTTGACTCATATTTAGAAGATATGGATTAAGATTTTGTCACTCTAGTGATGTTCCAAATCCTCTGCCAGATATTACCTGAGGGTATACAACAGCAAGAGGAGAATCATGCTGTTCAACTTCAGATTTCCTGGGCTTTTAATATTTTTAGTATAGTTGGCTTAAAGACAAGAATTCCCTCTTATTTGAAAAGAATGAAATCTTGCCATTTGCAACAACATGGATGTACCTAGTGAAGAAAAGAGACAAATCAAAAAACAGACTCTTAGCTAGAAAGAACAAACTGATAGCTACCAGAAGTGAGATGGGGTGATGACATAGGTGATGGGCATTAAGAGCACACGTATCACAATGAACACTGAGTAACACATAGAAATGGTAAATCACTATATTGCATACCTGAAACTAATGTAACACTGCATTTTAACTACAGTGGAATTAAAAGGAAAAAAAAAAAAGAGAAATGGTGTGCCAACCTGTGAACAAACAAACAAAAAGAACTCCCTCTTATTTGGCACTTTTCAGGTGGGTTAAAGGACTTACTTTAAAATTTAAGTTCCAATCTGGTTTTCTGACTCTGCTTGATGGTTCTTTCTCAGCAAATCTCTTATAATACTCTGGCTCTCAGAAACAGCTTTCCAGGAGCAAAGAGCAGTGAACATGAGAATAACTTCTCAGATCTTTCTTTCTTTCCAGGCACGACCTCAGATCCTAACTAACAAGTTTCCTTAGTTTGGGTGCTGATTATTCTGCTTATTCTTTCTTTTCCTTCTAAATAATATCCATACTTTATTTTTTAAACGATTTTATTATTTGACAGAATAACAGTGAGAGAGGGAATATAGGCAGTGGGAGTGGGAGAAGGAGAAGCAGGCTTTCTGCTGAGCAGGGAGCCTGATGCAGGGCTCTATCCCAGGATCCTGGGATCATGACCTGAGCCAAAGGCAGACACTTAATGACTGAGCCACCCAGGTGCCCCAATATCCACACTTTAAAACAGAGTGAAATATAATGGTGCAAGCACCAGAATTATAGTTCCAGATGGGCAAATGTATTTTCTGCCAAGAGATTGGGAATTCCCTTCTACCCTTGTTCCAACAAGTACTGACTTTCTGACCTCCAAGGCATGCACTGAGGTTCGTGTTGTTCAATTTTCATCCCAAATAAGTAGGTGATCTAATCTATCTAGGTCCTTCCCACCTTACGTCAAACGTGCTATTGGCAAGTAGAATGGAAAATAGTGTGAAAGACTGAAACATTCATAACTCAGCAATATGCTGAGATTATCATACTTTATGATCTAAGGCATTTGTAACCCTAATCATTCCTGCACATCTTTAGCATGCTACTGTCCATCCATGGAGGATGCAATCAATAAATGTGTCTAATGAGAGAAGTGACTGGCATTATAGGTGTTCCTCTAGGTCTCCCATATGCACATAGATGCATAGGGTACTTAACATCTATCACAACCAAATGGACCAATTCTTTGCTTTGCCCACCAAATTACTGGAGGGGCCAGAGAGCCATCACAATGAAGTCCATCTTTAATCTCTCTGAAGTCTGCCTTCCCTGTTTCTGTGCCCTGGTCTTCCCTTCCCAAGACTCAATGCCTTCAGTCATTGTGCTTTCATTTGACAACAGCCCTTGTTGTAAGACCCCACTCAGACTTGCATTCTATAGCATTAGTCTACACTTCTCTCCAACAAACTAACAAGCAAAAAAACCCAAACCCACATTTGTCCTGTGCCTCTTACTCTCAGGGTCCCAAAATATGTCTGGAAACTAACTCAAGAAATTTAGTCGAATTAATACAAAAATAATAATAATAGCTTGTTAACCTAGTGGTCAAAGATATGAGTTTTTGGAGCTAATCACCTGGGTTTGATGACCAGCATCAGTAGACCATAACCATCAGATGGTTATCTACTGGTAGCAAAACCATGGACAAGTTATTCAAGCTTTCTGTGCTCACTTTTTTTCACTTGCAAAACAGGGCTATTACTATCTACTTAACACAGTTGTTAGTAGTATTAAATTGAGATAAAATTCTTTTAAAAGTATCTGGCACATTATACATGTTCAGTAAACATTAGATATTGCTGCTTCCAGTTAATATTGCCAATTAAACATTTTAGAGGCCCTGACTCAGAAGAGTTATGGTAACTACTCCATCCAGCTAGCCACCAAGACCTAATAATTCATCCCCCTTAACACCTACTTAAACACTCCCATTTCCACTCCCTCACCCATTGCTTAAGTTTAGGACTCATCTCTCTTTCCTTCCAGTCTTCCTAAATAGTTTCCTTGCTAGAGATAACTGTCTAAAATGTAAACTTTAGTGGGCTTAAAAGACTTCACAAAATCTCCTTACTGAATGTAAGATAAAAATCTAAACTCTACCACAACATAAACATCCTCCAAAATTGGGCCCCTGTCCACCTTTCCAGATTCTTCCTCTTTTTTCTTCTCTCTTACATCAATCCTCTAGTTAGACTAAAGTGTGCATGTCCCCCACGCTCAAGTACTCTCTCCTCCATGCATCTTCCCAACTTCTCCCATGTCTACATCAACACTACATTCAGTTGACATTCTCTTATGTTCTATGTAATTACTTGTTTCTTTTTCTGTTGTCTTCTCCCCTATATTCGAGGATGGATTACCTCTGGGGATATGGAGGCATTCTGGCAAGAGTAGTAGGTAGTTAGAGACTAAGGTTTTTACTGAAAAAACAGGGGAGACCTAGAACTTAAAGACGTGTGGGTGATGTATATAGAATCTAATAACAAATTTTATGAGAATTTTTATTTTATTTATTTACTTACTTATTTTTAAGATTTTTTTTTTAAGTAATCCCTATACCCAACATGAGGCTCAAACTCACAACACTGAGATCAAGAGTCACAGGCTCTACTAACTGAGCCTGCCAGGCACCCCTTTCTGAAAATTTTTAATGGGAAGTTTAACAGTATTTGGAAAAAAACAATGAGAATCAAGGACACAGCTCACCCCCAGTACCATGGTACAAGGTTGCGAGAGAAAAAAATTGCCTTCACTTGAAAAGGTTGTTAGAGAAGTGGTGTCTACAAAGGCGATCCGGATTTCAGTTAGGACAAACTAATGGATAGAGTAATGGGAAAAGAGGGTGCTTATCTAGGAGACTTTTCTGAGGCTTGACTGTGAGAACAAAGAAGGGTTTAGGGGATCTGACTGGGAAATGATGTGTGATGAAGTACAACTAAGGAATATATGGAGCAATGGGAGGTGAAGAAAGGTGGGATACCATAAAGGTTAAGCTCAGTTCTGACCACAGTGCCTTCCTTCCTTTAGTCCTCAGGCAGTTTGAAGTGTTAAGATTGAGAGGAATATTGAGGACATAGCTTGGGGACTTGGAGAGAGTCAGATCCAAGTGTGCAGAGCTCTGTGGGCCTCCCTTTAATCCTGCCATGGAACAACTATAGAGGTTCAAAAGAAACTCTATGAGATTTTTTTTTTCAATTGAGTAGATGCTAACCAATCATTGGTTTTATTCATTTATCAATTATTTATGAATGCCTATAAAGTATAGGGCATTGTTCTAGACTCTACATAAATAAATATGGGTTCTGCTCTTCTGGAATTTACAGTTTAGTGGAAGATAGATAATTCTTAGACCCAAAAGGAGAACTAGGAAGTAAAACTGGAGATATATACTAAGGTTTGTTTATTTTCTGAAATAATTTATGAGAGTAATGAAGGTGGGACTGAAATCATGATGCTAATGCCCAAAAGCTACCCAAAAAATCACTCATTGTTTCATAATCATAAGCTTTCTCTATATGTCATTTTCTTGCTGGTATACTGTCCTTCTCTTGAGTTCAATTTAATTTGTAATTTACCATGCACCATCATTTAAATATGAGAAAATGTTGCATGGAAGTCAATTTGGAAGAGATACCAGGTGTGACTAAATGGGAAAGACCCATCTCAGTGGAGATGGTGCAAAGTTGCTCATAATGGAATGCAGAAGTACCTTCAACTGGAATGTGCCTTGAGTCCCTTTAGTCACACTGTAAAATACAAATCCAGGTATTTAAGACCATATGTTCAACTTCAGGACTATATATTCCCTCAATAATGTGTTGGGTCCCTATGACTCACCAGGAAAACATTACTGAAAGAATGCTGAACTCATACAAGAAGAATGCAATCCCTGGGAAGAGCATGGCTGACAGGAGAGTACTTGCCAATGAGAAAATACCAGATTTTTTATGCTGTTCGGGATTTTTTTTTTTTAAGGCAATGTAAGAATGGAAGGAATGTTGCATGCCAATCTCCATCACAAGAGCGTTATGCCACTTCCAGTGAATTCACTGTCCCAAGAGATAGGAGTCTTATAACATTTCATGTTAAGGCCAGGAATGCCAAGAGTGAGGTTTGGATAAGTTTTTAAAATTTCCCAGCCAACCTACCAAATGAAAAATAGGGCAACTTTCAGTTCTCAAGGGTGAGAAACTAAATGCATCAATGATGTCCCTTTCCTTGCTCAGCTTGGGGACTTTACTATCAGTATTCCTGGGAGTCTTCTAACCTGGAATAAATTTAAAAAATAAAAATAAAAGCAATTAACACCACCTCCCAGCAAGAGTAGGGACCGCTAACAAAACTTTTTTGAGAAAAAGGTAAGAAACCACTCAAAAAGTGAAAGGGAAAAAGCAGATTCTGTTCATCCAGAATTCTTCAAGCTTCTCTTTAGACCAATCCATTCATTTGTTGGTCCATTTAGCTACGTATTTAGAAATCATCGACTGAGGAGTTATCAGGTATCTAACTGGGGTTCACAGGTCAGTAAGATACAGTTCCTTTTCTTGAGGAGCTAATTCATATTGTAGTAACAAGCCACCAGACAACTACACAGGCAATTTCTGTGCTATATGGCAGCAGTTATGATAGAATTAGCACAGGTACTATGAGTATACATGATGGGGTGGGTGGCCTCACTCAGTGTTGGAAATCAGTGAGAGTCTTCAAGGAGGTGATATCCATGCTAACATGTAAAAGGAGTGAAAGATAGATGAAGGAGAGAGGAAAGGAAGAATGTTGGTAGAAAACAAGATGTGCTAGTCATTCCTAGGTAAAACCCGCAACTACCAGGCTTGTCACTCAGCTCAGATCCCAGTGGATTCTGTAGAAGCAAGGAACCTCTTGCAGCTGTAACAACCACTAAGACCCAAAGCAGTGGAGGCTAGTGATCTACTGGAAGATACGGTGATACAAATGTTTTCAGGAGATAATCAGAAATGAATGTTTAGTAACAAAAACTGGAACCACATGGTAAAATTCTTCCCTTGAAAAGTGACATTTAGGCCAGGACCTAAAAGAAGAGTAAAATTAGTGAGTAAGAGAATAGAGATGAACATTCCAAGTACAGCAAATACCACATGTCAAGGCAGACAGTATGGAGCACAGGGGAAAAGCTTGGCAAGAAGAGGCAAGAAATTAAGTGGATTAGGACTAATAAAGCTTACTAAGCTGGCCCAAATTTGTTAAATATTATGTTGAGTATCTCCAAAGGTGGCAAATCTTTGGTCTATGAGGGTAATTACTGAAAGCAGTTAAAAGTCATCGAAACCCAAACTGATCAACAAAGTGGGTGAATAGTCTAAAAGAGTTTTTTTTTTTTAAACCCAAAACAAGATCAAATTATGTAGTGATAAGACAAATATTCTTTTATTATAAGTTGTCTCTTAAAATCAATGGGAAAAAAAGACTCCTAATATGCTCTCAGAAACGTGATCTTTTTAAAATAAGCACATGACCTCTAAAAACTGACTTATTTAAAGTAATAGCACTCAATTAGATGCTTGTTACCTTAGCTGAATTCTTCTTTCCTTTCTTTCTTTTTTTTTTTTTTTGAATTGGCTTAGTGACACTTGACCACCCAGGTGTGTCCCCTAACAGTTGATCAGATACTGATGAAGATGGTATGAAGATGGCATTAACAGTGAAAAAAAAACACACTCCAGATTCTGGAGAAATGAAACAATTGATTAATTCTTCATGAAGGATGTAACTGAGTCCCTCACCTTCTTCAATTCTCAGTCTAAGCAACGTCCTTGTTTTTTCCTAGATTCCCACTGACTTTCTTACACGGAGGGAGTAGGGAGAATGTTGATTTTGCATCATTAAGCCACAAAACCTCTCGGGAAGTTCCCTGTTGGTTTTACACAAGAGGTTTGACAAATAACATACAACAGCATAGATGGGATTGGATATGCCATCTGAGGCTTCCCAGAAGATCTTAATAACACATTAAGGTACAACAGGGAAAGCATTTTGATCAAGGAGATTTAATTCATAAATGAACTATAGCCGGCTGTTTAACTGGAACATGGACCAAGGTGTGGAGCTTAAAAGTCTTGGTTGAATACTCCAGGCCCTTTTCCTGATTTCATGGTTTGTTTTGTCCTGTTTTGTTTTAAGAAAGGAAACAGAGAGGAAACATGACATCTAATCAACAAACATTCAAAGAGTCAACATATTTGTTGTCTGTTGATCTGCAATGCAGAACTAACGCCAATGAATAAGAGTCAAGAAGAGGTAGATTTCAATTTAGGACATGGAAGAATTTTTGTAGTCATTAAAATTGCTTAAAAAAGAGACTGCTTCATTAGGTAACAGACCCCCAGCTCTATCCTTGCAATCTTCCCCATCACTAGAAGCATTTAATTAGAGCTGGGCTAGATATACAGGAAGGCTTTCTACTTTGACCAGGGTAGAGGAGTGTTGGTTTAGCACAGATTCTGAAATCAGGGGAGCACTCTAGCAATACAGATCTATTTAATTGGTCTAGGGCAGGACTAGGGGAGTGTAGTAATCTGGACTTTTAACAAGCTGTCCAAGTGATCTGATGTGCAGCTACCCAGGCACCTGGAGTATGTGAACCTCTCTGGTCCAAACAAGTCTGTTTTCTGACCACTTGGTGAATTCTCATCATCTCTTGCTCTCTCCCATAAAACCTTTCTTCTCCTTTGCATTAGGGTCAGTGATAGAAATCCATCATTTTACCATTCTGGTTGGGAATTACTGACTTAGAAGATATTTGAGAGTCTCCTCTTATGCTAATATTTTATGATTTAAGATTAGTTTGTTAGCTCTCACTTGTATCACTGAGGTAAAAAGAACACAGACTTGGGTTGAATGCACTTGAATTGACTGGGGAAGAAGTTCCCTGACCGGGACAATGTTGGACTCTGAAATAGATGGTAGGATGTCTGTTCCTCAGGTCTTGCTAAACAGGACACAATTGGGGAAGACTTGAGGAAGGACTACTGTGAAATGTGGGAATGTCTGAAAATAAAAATACCCTGGAAGTCCTTTCCATTCCTATGATTATGTTTTTAAACCTGGCTAACATAAGACCAACAATATTTAGAGTAAAACCTGACTCTCACTTCCTTGCTAGAGCTACAGAAATAGATGCTCTCCAAGTGGGGAATAAACAACATGTCTGGGAGAACAGTCACGTTTGTACTCAGAGGTCTCCTGTCTCTACTTTTAATGTCTCAATTTTTGTTTCACTATAATAAACCATTTCTTCTCATTGCTTTAATAAACCCAGTATGACATAATGGGAGGCCTTTCCTATCAAGAAATCACTTTCATGGGGAAGGATGGTAAACTATTTGCTTAGGAAACCTTGTTCTTTAGAAACCAAACTCCAGTGAGAAGGGAAATTGCTTCTCTAAAACAGGCAAGTAAGAGGAGAGATTCACTACTCAAATAAACTCACTTCCCCAGCGCAACTCCTCCCTAATCCATATTTTTCACAACTTAGCTATAGTTTCTGCTCTACAGCAGAAAACCCTCAACTGATGAAATGTTGGTAGAAAAATTCTCTTTCCTTTTTTCCTGTTTCTGCTTGGGTATGATAGGATCTAAAAGAATCTAAGTTGGCTCTCTTCTGCAACTTTTATCTTCAATTATGAATTCCTGACAGGAAAATAAGTCAATTAATTAAATGCCTAAGGGTTCAAATGATCTCATTAAGTACATCATTCTTTTAAAATTCAGAGGACTTCACTAGGAATTTTCAAACAGTGCATAAATGTAAGGACAATCCTACATTGATTTGCATAAAAGTAATGCTGATTTGCAAGAGATTCATCAATGAGTTGGAAAAAATAACACTGAACAGAGTTCTATATTTGAAAGTTACATCTCTTTGCTTCCATGGGCAGCCTATAGAAGCAATGCTTTTATGTGATCAGGATAATTTCTATACAAATAACATATTAAGACATCAGTGAACACTTTTCAGTGTTCCCAGGAAGAAAGGAGCATGAGTAGGTGTTGGTATGAAATTCCTCCTTCCTCTGAGCATATTTCTTTTTCTCTGATGACTCCCACTTTTACGGTGGAAATTCACCTCTGTTTCATCATTAAGCCCTAAGAAGTGTAGCTGGGATAGCTGTGGTATAATTCTAAAGTGTGAACAGGCTTTATTTGCTAGAAGTATGGCAGGAACTACCTCTCCTAAAAAAAACTCAGTCTTTTCCAAATGTGGTAGGAAACAGGCTTTTAGGAGAAGGCAGCAGAGGGGCTGATGGGTCAGACTGGTGAGGAGGAACCAATTGGAAAACAGCCCTGCCCTGAAGAACACTGGAGAGAAGGGGCTTTGAAGAGAGGGACTGACT
Source organism: Spilogale gracilis (assembly GCA_004023965.1). Taxonomy (NCBI): domain Eukaryota; kingdom Metazoa; phylum Chordata; class Mammalia; order Carnivora; family Mephitidae; genus Spilogale; species Spilogale gracilis. Next base: position 116,688 of record PITA01002791.1, on the reverse strand, counting down.
TTTAATAACCACCATGAGTGATTTGCAGGGAAAGAAAGAGATGACCAAAGAAGATTTTAGGCAGTCCGCTCTATGGCATCCTACATAGAAGCTCTCTGCTGCTGCTTCCAAGTCCTCAGTAAAGCTGAGGTTTTCATTGTTGGGACACCAGGTGAGAATTCTTTGTAACATGGTTTAAGGCCAGCTGGTCTGCTTTCACACTGATTAATCATTGAAAACAAGTTTATTTTTGAGGTAAGCTCAAGGAAGGTAAACATGGACTTGAAATGCTTTTGCTTAGCTGTTGAGTCTTACTGATAGGGAGGCAAATCTGAGCCACATGTTCTATAAAATTTTAGTGAAATATTTTAAACTGCTAAGCTTATAAATGTCACATTTTTTACTGTGCAAGGTTATGTCATATCTTTCACCCTGTGTCTTTTAATTTTTCATTTTATTGCTACACATGCTTAGATTTTGTTTGTTGGCTTGCTTCTCATTTAGACAAAGGAAAAGGAAGAGATACTGGAACCCGTGGCCAACCCTCTGGACTCAGTTGGTTTAAAAAAACCAAAACAGGGGTGCCTGGGTGGCTCAGTTGGTTAAGCGACTGCCTTCAGCTCAGGTCATGATCCTGGAGACCCGGGATCGAGCCCCACATCGGGCTCCCTGCTCAGCTGGAGGCCTGCTTCTCCCTCTCTCACTCCCCCTGCTTGTGTTCCCTCTCTCACTGTATTTCTCTCTGTCAAATAAATAAACAAAGTCTTAAAAACAAACAAACAAACAAACAAACAAAAAACCAGACCGATCAGAATGGTCACCAAAGTACAGATGGAGGACAGTACCAGTCAATGTGAGCTTAGTATCGTGTGTGTGTGTGTGTGTGTGTGTGTGTGTGTGTGTTCCATGATGGCAGAGCCTCTATCCAGCTCCTGTCAAATAGCCTACACTAAATAAATATCTCTTGAGTGGGGAAAAAAAAAAACCAAAATAGTGGTGGTAATCTTCTACTTATTTATTCCTCATGATTTAACCTAAAATATATTTTAAATGAAAGGGAGACAAAATGGTTTATACAAGAAATCTATGAATATACTCTATTACAGTCATAGTCAATAAGGACAATAATTAAATCAGCTTCATGGTGATAAAATTCAAAATAAAAATTGATAGAATTGTTCCTTGTTGTGAAAAAAAGTTTTATGCCTCAAATTAAGATTTACTGTTATGGTGAGGCACCAAAAAGCATCCTCTTATTATCAGACACTGAATTAAAATAACTGTTATCAACATCATTACTCAAGATTATTCTAGAATTGCTAATTCATGTGATTAAGCAAGAGAAAGAAAATCAAAACCATTAAAAAATGAGGTAAATCACACTGTTTTCCAAATAATAGATAGATATGTATACCTAGATATGAAAACCTTAAGGTCAAATAACAAACTACTGCTAACAACAAGATGAGTCAACATAATCACTAGCTAAAAATTAATACACAACAATCAGTAGTCTCTATTACAAAAATAAGTGACAAAATATTGTGGGGAAAAGGTACCATCTATGATTTAAAAGAAATAAATATCTAGAAACAAACAATAAAAAATATGCAGAACTAAATAACACAGTAAAGAATGCCAGTTACACAGGAGACTGTCAATAAATACAGAGGCCAAAGGCTAAATATGTCAGGCAAAGACATAAAAGAATGAATTTAAGCCAAAATGCTGAAAACTACTTTGCACTGGTAGAAAGATCAATCCATGGAATTATAAGGAGAACCTAGAAGCAAACCCAAATCTACATGGGAAATTAGCATAAAATAAAGATTGTGTTTGAATCAGTAAAGAAAGACGGATTATGTGATAAATGATGCTCAGTACTTAGCCATTTAGAGAAACAAAAAAGCAAATAAAACTAGATTACTACATCACCCTTTATATCAAAATAGATTCCCAATGCAAAAGAAAATAAAAAGTTAATTTTATCATATGGGCAGGCCTTCCTTTCTAAACAATATAGAATCCAGAAACCTAAAGAAAAAAAAACAACTAAAAAGTTTACATTAAAATTAAGATATTTAAAAACTCAACAACACCAAGAAACAAATCACCATAAACTAAGTAAAGTCATGATAAAACTTGGAAGATAAATTGGATTTGGATTCATTTATAACAGAAACAGAGGGAAGGAGGCAGCCAGAGAAGCAAGAACAGCAGAAAAAGTGCCAAGAACACGAATAAAATGATTGCGTATAAGAGGTAAGGGTAAGAGAGGAGAAACAAAGGTGTGTCTTGGGAAACAAGTGGAAAACATTAGTCATTAATTGATTCACTTTTGTTTTGATTGAGGCTCAGAAGCACATCTGTTCCTTGCTGGTGTAACAGTATGGTGATCTGGTCTTTGGATGAATGTCACTTCATCCTGGTCTTTGGATGATGCAGCTGAACATATACACGTCCAGACAAGAACTGACAATATGTGGCCTCCATTTTGCAAATGATCTGGCTAGACTTCATACCAGCCTACTAAAAACAGCAATTGGTGTTGTACTTTATGAACACTGTCAGTGGCTTCCCCAAGCATAGCTCAGAGGCCAGGCTGAAGATAACCTGGGGTGACAGTGGATGCAGGACTCAGTCTCAGAGGAATAGGCATTGCCTTGTGGTATTTTCCAATGAAAGCTCCTGCTGCACCCCCACCAGCTAGTCAGCCCATTACCCTTTGCCCAGATGGAGGTGGAATACCCTGGAGCCACATTATAAAACAGGCAGCTTTGGAATAAACATTCTCTCTGATACTGAATGAGAACTTAGTCACCTAGGAAAATATGAAATGAGTAGGGGAACTGTTTCTGTCCTTTGCAATCTTAAATAAAGTTCTTCAACATAAGGATGAGGAAAACAAGGACTAAGATTGATGAGCAGGAGTTTCCATGGAAGTTCAGGATGGGAGATGTTGCATTTGAGGTTTTGGCATAAGCCATGCAAACTTGCTTGTATCTCTGGCAATGTATTCAGTTGTGGGTGTTTTGATTACCTCTCTAGGCTCCTGGAGCAGAGGCCATGCTTAGTTACTACCTACAACTTCAAAGGTCCAGAGGGACACATGCTCATTTTTTTTAAATAGTCTTATTTTTTTATTTTTTTATTTTTTTTCATTTTTTAAATTTTTTTTCAGTGTTCCAAGATTCATTGTTTATGCCACACACTCAGTGCTCTATCACATGTTCATTTTTATCTCACATTTTTCCTTTCTTGGAATGTGTGACATTTGGACCTATTCTGGATGAAAATAGTCAAGTATGAGCTCCTGAGTCTTGGTCGTTCCAATGCCACTAGATCAAGTTAGAACAAATTCATTTTTATGAGGAACCACTCCTGGTCCCACCTAAAATTAAATTAAGTTAAAATGAAAATTTAGCTTCAGGATTTTGTTGTCAATGAAACCTCTTTTTTGGTACCACTGGTAATAAAATCCATTAAATTCACATTCCAATGGAGGTGATGAAGCAAGAATATCAGTGCCCTTTTTTATTCGCCATACCCTCTCACCCCTGCATTGGCACCCCCACTATTTCCCAGCTCTATATACACTTTTGAAACCTAGATATGAGATGAAAGCCCCATTCCTGCAGCAATCAATTCCCCCTAGATGAAAGCCAGAAGAATAACTCCATAGGAAGATCCTAGAAATCAGCTGAGCCACAACAGACACATTTTTCTAAGTACCTAAAGGAAAATGACTATGGCAAAAACAAAAACAACAAAACCTCAATGATATGTTACTGTGTTAAATTCTAGGAGAGCATTTTTCTCTCTCAAGGGTAAAGTACAGTTAAAAAATCTGAAGACTTAATAAAGGCAAGCAATTTACCTAGTTCCTTATCCTTCCATTAAAAGGTATGACTCAACTTCTTCCAGGAATATTTCCACAGTGAAAATCAAGGGAAAAAAAATTGGAAGCAGGTTCTCAGTAAGTTTTCAGACCCACGTGTGAGAACAGGATGTATGATGAATACAGAGGAAGGAAGCAATAGTTTCCAAAGTGATTATTAGATCTTGCCAGCCAAAAGGAAATGACAATTTCTGAATGCAGACAACAACAACAAAAACAAAAAAATCCAAGAACAACAAAAAAGAATATTGGCCCTGGCAGATATTAAGTCAACTTAAAGCTGAAGACAAAGTCAAAACTTGCTTTATCCCCATGGGTGGGCACTGGTGATGTGGGACTCTGAGAAGATCAGCAGGGACTTCAGAGCTAAGACAGAGAGAACTCAGCACACTTAGTGGGCATAATGGTCATGTATCTCATCTGAGCCATACAGCTATAGGTAGCTTGCTCACCAGAGCCTTGAGGAGTCAAGAGTGCGCAACTATGTATAAGTGTTTTTTCCACTGCCATGGTGTCTAGTTCATGTAAATGGAGGTGCCATCACACAGAATTCTCTGGTGATCTACTCATTGCTGAATTTGCCACCCTCCATCACTATCTACCTATCTATATGTCTTGATCTATTTTTTGATTTTATTTATTTAATTGACAGAGAGAGATCACAAGCAGGCAGAGAGGCAGGCAGAGAGAGAGGAGGAAGCAGGCTCCCTGCTGAGCAGAGAGCCCGATGTGGGGCTCAATCCCAGGACCCTGAGATCATGACCTGAGTAAAGGCAGAGGCTTTAACCCACTGAGCCACCCAGGTGTCCTGTCTTGATCTATTTTAACATGTCAAAAATAATCTCCTGTAAATATGCCGTTTGTGGGGCACTTGGGTGGCTCAGATGCCCTGTCTTGATCTATTTTAACATGTCAAAAATAATCTCCTGTAAAGATGTCATTTGTGGGGCACCTGACCTAGCTAGTGTTGTGAAGGCAGACACAACAACTGAGCCACCCAGGCACCCCTTAGTTTTTACTAACTATTAAGAAAATTTCTGTAAAAGAGACTCAACTTTTGTTGTTCTTTCTTTTTTCAAAGATTTACTTATGTGTTTTAGAGAGAAAGCAAGCGCATGAAAGAGTGGGGAGGGACAGGTGGAGAGGGAAAGAAAATCTTCAAGTAGACTCCCTGTTGAGGGAGTTTGATCCCACAACACTAAGATCATGACCTGAGCCAAAACCAAGAGTTAGATGCTCAACTGATTGAGTCATCCAAGTACCTCTTATCTTTAAGAATTCCAAATTCTTTGACTCAAAATTTCCCATTTAAACTACACAATAATCAGAAACATTGTGATTAGAAATTCCATTGAAAGAAGCAGAAGTCCATCTCCTCTTGATCTCAGGGATGCTCTGAAATACTAGGTTGTTCTCTCAGCTCTGAAATCTTGAGGACCACATTTCATGTGGCTCACAGTGAAGATATGAGGGCGGGGGACCTAATTCCAGTTCATAAATATTGAATAACACTTCACTGTCTCACTTGTTAGGTGCTCGACATAGGAGAAAGAAAAGGAATAATTATGTTTTAAGATAAGGATATATAGCTAGTAGTTATTTGGAAAGACTAAAAGTGGAGTGGTATTTAAAAAGAAGAACACCCAGACTACCAATGCTGAATGGAGACATGCTACTGGATTGGGTAAAGAGTTTGAAAGAGCAATAATGGAATTCCCATGGGTTAAGAGTTTTGACTTGACTAGCCTAAAAATCAATGATGAATTTCCCTCCAGATTCTTCTCTACCAAAGGACTCACTTGTTGTGACTAAATTTCTTACTCCCCATTTCAGTTTTAATAAATAAATTTTCCCTAACTGAATATTAAGGTATATAAACTGAAAGGATTGGGGAAGGAAGGTAATGATCCTCAAGGATTCTTATGAAACCCACAAAAATGAACTTAAAGTACTTCAGGAAGGGAAACAATATGTTTGTTTTACAATGGCCATGAAAGAATGCATTCCTTTCTAATTAGACAGTTATATACTTTGACCCATCCTTAACTCTTTCTTCTTAGGAATATATGAAGAAATCTTCAGAAGTTTAATTAAAAGTCTTAAAGACTCACTAAAATAATCATATCAGCCCATAAAAATATTACTTCTTTATATATTCTCTGGCTCAAGCTACTTACTACCAGCCTAATGTCACAGTTGTGTCAAAAGGTAGTTGCCATATGTGATATTACATATGCTTGTATGATGATTACATTTACAAAACTACATATCAAATTTTCAATTCTATTCCAAATATTGCTGCACCAACCAGCAATTTTTAATTTGGGCTAACTTCATTTAGGTTCTGAGCTAGTGAAATTGTGTTAACTTCAAAACTTAGATATTGTTACATGATCCTCAGAAGACTTGAGTATGAAGTATCTTTAGAGATTTTTGTCTTCAATGAATCCCATGAAATTTTTAGATATCTAATTGTTTTCTATGGTAGCTACTAGCTCATTTGTAATGAAATATAGTACAGACACACACACACACAACTGTCCCATTATCTATAAAAAACAAGCTTACACAGTTAGAAAATGACCTATTATTTGCGCTGGTTTGGTCTGCTGAATAATTAGGAGAATCTTACAAAACATTAACTCGTGAAAAAGCTTTGTGTTACATACTGTTATTGCCACATTTGGTTTTACAAAAATTCTACAGCTGTTCTTCACTGACACATCCAAACACTCAGTGACTAACAATGCCACTGGTAGACATAATAACACTTTTAGTCACTGAATCTTAAAACTGGCTAATGTACATTCTGAAACCCATCTGAAACAAGAGAAGTTTATTTAATTTTACCACAGGAATAGTATTTTCAAGTCTTTGGTAAGGTCAATGCTGCACTGTGTTTTCATCATGACATTTAATCGTAATAAAAGAGAAACTAAATGACCTGATTTTGAGCTCAGCATACTGGTAGCAGATTATGGTTAGTCCAGAAATTATTTTTTTTCCTAGGCTGAAGAATGTCAACCATATATTTTAGAGAAGACATCAGTTATCCACATTATAATCCTACAAAACAAGTTCAAAATTTCAAAGCATTGTGAAAATTATTATTTGTATTTTAAAAGTCATTTAAAATCACTTTCACTAACTTGAGATATCCATATCTTATCACACACACACACACACACACACACACACACGGATGAATAAAACTAAGTTGACATAGTTACAGGCTTAGAAATTAATTCCCACTGAAAATAAAACCCTCTTTTCAGTATATTCTTTGCCTCAATTTTATTGTAATCTAAGGTAAAGCAATAGTGTAGAATCTAGACTGTTACATGATTCGACAGAGAATTCAAAGTCAAACACTGAATTTTAGTCTGAGTCCATAATTAATTCATGCATTGTTAAAAATTCAGAGTTTTGTTTTGGAGTTTTTGTTTTTGTTTTTTTCTATTGCAAATAAACCTTTAGAAAAAATCACCACCACTATAACAATAGTGTTTTGCTTTATCTATGCAGACTATATACTGAAGCAAAAAGTTCAGACTCACAACTGTCAACTCTAAGTCCTTGATACTAATAGTGAATGAATATATATAAAATTAGCATCTACTTAAAATACCAAGCCCTTTGCTTTAATTATTATACCCTCCTCTCAACAATGTATTTCAATCAGAACTTCTAATAAGTAGCAAAATTGACTAAGTTTCATCTCTTCTATTCATTTTGCACTTTACTATCTAGGGTTTTCATGTTCAGAAGAGAAGAGCAAAATTCTAAAAGCTTTCAACAGAAACAATTCAAAAGTGTTAACTTGATTATCTAGTTTGTGGTGTGCATGATTCTCTTGCATATTTTTCCCTTTTTTTTTTAAATGACTAGAAAAATTCTGATGGAAGAGAAGACTGATAGTCTTCTTGTTTGTTTAAAAATTCCTTCCAACACATAGTAACTGGGTATCATTTAAGTCATGTTATGGAAAAGCATAAGTTGGGGATAGGAGTACAGAGATCTAAGGTGAAGAGAGGCAGGACTCAGAGATCACCTACAAATCTGTGAAAGGTCCAGGGATGCTTGATGAGAATGCTCAGAAGGGGAATTAGAGAGCCACATTAAGTAGAAAGGTGCTTCAGAGGTAAAATTGAGAGGAACTGACCAACTGATTTCATGGCGTGAAGGGAGAGGAAGGGTCAGATGATTCCAGAGTTTCCAACTCAGGTAATGGAGGAAATATGGGGATGAGTAACAGGGAAAAACAATGCAAGAAGAACAGAACATTTTAGATTTCTTTGGGATGGTATGACAGAGAAAAAGAGATAATAAATTCTAAATTAGACCTGAAGTATATCTGCAGAAGGAAGACAATGGAAGACATTTTTAGGATGCAGTTAGAAATGTGAATCTCTAGTTCAAGAGAAGTCCAGGGTAAGGTTAAGACATGTTTTAGGGAATAGTGTTAGAGATGAGGAGAGAATTGTTAGAAACACTCTGAGCAATAGTGAAGGGCAAGAAAAGAACAGAACATGGAATTCTGATAAACAATAATTAAGAGACAGAAGAAGAGATCAAAAGAATAGTAGATGGGAAAAGAATAAGAAGAAACAATCTATCTTGAAATTGAAGGAGGGCTGACTTTCAAGAAAGAAGAAGTGGTCAGTAATGTCAAATACCACATCAAGATTCAAAGAATGAGGACAGCAGAGAAACCACTGGATTTGGGAAATAGGATTTTTTTCACTAGTGACCTTTAAGAAGGTCAGATCAGAAGGAGCAGCAGTCAAATTTTAATGAGTAATAATGTATGAAATGTAAAAAATAGAGATGACAAATAAGTCTTATATAATAAATTAGGTAGGAAAGAAAATAAATAATGGTGAAGTGAAGGAAAAATTTGAGTGGTATAGGGTTTTTTAGAAAGGGGAGATAACAAATATATCTGTAGGTTGAGTGTTTGAAACTTACGCAGAGAGAGGGAGAGAGAGAAAAAAAATTGGAGATGCAAAGAAGCTGACTGATGAGACAAAATCCCTGAGGATGGGAGAGGAAATGGGACCAAAAATACAGGTGGAAGAATTAACCTAGCAATTCACAAGTATTTCCTCCACTTCAACAAGAGGAAAAAGTGGGTGAAAAAAAATAGGTGTGATATAAGAACATTTTTACTTGATGGTGTTTCTTTTCTCAATGAAGCAGGAACTTGGATCTTTAGCTAAGGTTCTGAGCAGAGTGAAGAAGTTTAGTGTGTTTTCCACCGGGAACATGAAAAGAAACTTCTGGGGAAGAAAAAAGGAACCATTGAGCAAGGTAGACTGAGATTAGAGATGATAGATCTGTAATGAAATGAATCATGTACTTTTTCTCCAGGAGATTACAGAAAACCTAAATCAGAACCAGAATAATCACAATATTAAGTCACAAACTGGATGTTTTCACTAAGCAGCATAATGGGGGGATGAGAAAAACTATGGATATGGAAATGATACACTTGGGAGGAAAGTGAAGGCAGTAAGAGACATGGGTAAAATACATGTAATAAGTCAGATCAAGGGAGCTAAAATTCAAATTTATTTCAATTATGAGCTTTACTGAGCATGAGAGAAAGAAATATAGAAAGATAAGAGGTTGTGGTCAAGAGGGAAAGTTCAGAGTTCAAGACCTCAAAGGTCACACTCTTCCAGGTGCTGACGTAGTCCAAGGCATATCCATATAAGTGTGTTGCTGAGTAGAGAGGAAAGGATAATTGGAGAAGAAATACACAATAACTATGAGGATGTTAGATAAAGCATCAGGGTAAAGAATAGAATAGAATGTTGAAGACCAGCTGTGGGCCAGTTATTAAATTCTGCATCAGTTGTAGAGAGTAACCTTTGGTTGGACAAATGACTACAAAGAGGGTGACAAAGGGGGGAAATTCAGTTGCAATTATTACTAAGTTACTTAAACCACACGAGGTATGAAACTGCTGCTGCATGAATCTAGTGAGAAAGAATAGGAATAGAGTTAGATGGCATGACTTTCCATGAAATACAGGTTCTTGAGCTACGAGCACAATCAGGAAGAATTTGTAGGTAAGCAGGAAAGCAGACCCAGCATCCCAGGCTCATGCGCTACAAGAGAATCGTGGTTTTACTTAAGCACGTTTGAAAGGAATTGGTGTCACTGAGAAAAGAGGGAATAAAGAATGCAGATAAAGGTGGGAAAGGGGTAAATTAAGGTATAGGTGTTATTGAAGTGATAAAAACAGACTTAGTGAGAGCTTGGTGCCTGCACATAATACTAAAACATAATACAAAAACAGCCTTCCTACATAAGTTAAGCAAAGGACTAGAAGATAAAAAATACATTTTCTACTTTATAAAATTATAGCATCTTCAAAGTCTAGAACATTGTAAGTGCTCCAAAAGTATTTCATAAATGAATGAACAAGTAATAGAAATAGTCTGTCCATCTATAATGAACAGGAGGTTTGGGGTCATTTGCTTATTACTAGTTTGTACTGAGCCAACTGCACCCTCTTGTTCTTTTTTTTTTTTTAAGATTTTATTAATCTTGGGTACCTGGGTGGCTCAGTTGGTTTGCTGACTGCCTTCAGCTCAGGTCATGGTCCCGGAGACCCGGGATCCAGCCCCACATCGGGCTCCCTGCTCAGTGGGAAGCCTGCTTCTCCCTCTCTCACTCCCCCCTGCTTGTGTTCCCTCTCTAGCTGAGTTTCTCTCTGTCAAATAAATAAATAAAATCTAAAAAAAAGATTTTATTAATCTTAATAAAGATTAAGATCTTTTTGATCTGTATTGATCTGTATTAAACTGTGCTGAGCCCCTAGCACCCTCTTGTTCTATTGCCCTTGGCTCAAAGTTTATTCACAAAAGCCTGAGTTTAAGGATGCAGCCTATGACTATAGATGTAAGTAAAGTTAATTAGATATAAGGGGCTTGTGTACATTGCTTAGGCCTTTTCTTGAGCCAACCTAGCTTTATAAAAATAGACATAAGTATTTATTTCTAAAATTCCATGTTTTGGGGAGCACCTGGGTGACTGTTAGTTGAGCCTTCAGCTGAGGTTATGATCTTGGGGTCCTGGGATGGAGCCCTGCATCAGGCTCCCTGCTCAGTGAGGAACCTCTTTCTCCCTCTCCCTCTGTCCCTCTTTCCAACTCAGGCTCTCTCTCACTCACTCTCAAATAAATAAATAAAATCTTTAAAAAATAAAGTAAAATTCCATGGTTTTTGAAAGATGTTCTAGAAGAGGTAAAATCATTGGAAGTAATTTAGGAACAAACCATCATAACAGCCAAGACAATATTAAGGAGTTATACTTCCATACTCCAAGTTCTATCATCTAGTTTCAACAGAGTACTATTGCTTTTATCTATTTTGTGGTTGGTATTTCTACATTAAGATTTGCTTTTTTATTTTCATTTCTCTTCTTTTTTCTTCTCTTCTTTCTCTCATTTGAGGGTTGTGTTGTGGAGGAATATTATTTCTCTGGAAAGTACACAGATTTTCAAATCTAGCTAAGGGTTCACCAAGGGACGAATGCCTGTAAATTCCCTGATTTGAAGGAGTACCCTGGCAGTATGGGTAAGGTAGAGATAGACCTTTCCTTACGGAGCATACAGCCCAGATCTAAAACAGATCAATGCCTGACATTAGATTTCAGTGGATCCAGTTTGCAAGTTCTACAGGGTCTGAAAGAAGCAAATTTCTCTGGAGAATGATGATATTAGCCTAGGCCTCAAATACTGTTTCAAACACTGAAATTTTTCAAATACAAAATCTAGTAGATACTAAGAATCATACACATGGGGAGACAAGATAGCATAAGTGAGAACCAGCAGAAACACAGATACAGAAATAGACCTACATACTATGGTTATCAGGCACAACTTTAAAATAATCCTACTTGTTATTTTCAGGGAAATAAAAGATAATATGAAAACTTCAGCAGGGACTGGGAATTACCTTTTTTTAAAGTAGCAAATTTGAAAAGAGCTATATAAAATCCTAGAACACTGAAGACAACCAGAAAACTGGACTTACCCTCCTCCTTCAAAAAGTAAATCTCCATGATGGTATCAGAAAGCTAACAAGGCAGTGAAGAATGATCTTGGTATCCTGGGATGGAGCCCTGCATCAGGCTCCCTGCTCAATGAGGAGCCTCTTTCTCCCCCTCCCTCTGTCCCTCTTTCCAGCTCAGGCTCTCTCTCACTCACTCTCAAATAAATAAATAATATCTTTTAAAAATAAAGTAAAATTCCATGGTTTTTGAAAGACGTTCTAGAAGGGGTAAAATCATTAGAGTTAATTTAGGAACAAACCATCATAACAGCCAAGACAATATGGGGGAAGAGATGTATAGATGGACACTTGATTTACACCAAGTGTGCGAAAATATATTGTTTTCAATAAATACTGTTGGGGCAATTAAATGTCTATATGAAAAATGTGAAACTTGATCCTACCTTACATTGTATAGAAAAAAAATCAATTCTATATATATTCATGAGTTTGGGGTAAACAAAAATTATTAATGAGGTGACTAAAAGCATTAATCAAAGAATAAGAATACTAGCCCCAAACAACATGGAGAGAAGGAAAAGTTGAAGGTAAAGAGAAAAAGAAAGTTAATGGTATAAGTTCCCTGAAGAGTCAGGAATATAATAGGATGGGGAACAAAGGTGGGATGCATACAAAGAGGAGCAGATATCTCCCTGGAAACAAAAGGGAGAAGGCAAAGATACATGCTAGATGCTGGTGGGCTTACAGATGAGGTTGCATGAAGACGGAGAATTCCTCCTACTTATAGATTTTTACTTTTTTGGCATCACAGAAGGTAAGAGAGGCAATGTGTTGAGACTATGGGACAATGTAAGAGGTAGGGCAGGTAAGAGGTTTGAGGACAGTGAATAAACTCTTAAATAGTTACTATTAGAAATGGGAGCCAGGGGCACCTGGGTGGCTCAGTTGGTTAAGCAATTGCCTTCAGCTCAGGTCATGATCCTGGAGACCCGGGATCAAGCCCCACATCAGGCTCCCTGCTCGGCAGGAAGCCTGCTTCTCCCTCTCTCACTCCCCCTGCTTGTGTTCCCTTTCTGGCTGTGTTTCTCTCTGTCAAATAAATAAAATCTTAAAAAAAAAGTCAGATTTAGGGGTGCCTGGGTGGCTCAATCTTTAAATGTCTGCCTTTTGCTCATGTCATGTTCCCAGAGTTCAGGGATCGAGTCCCATATTGGGCTCCCTGCTCGGCGGGAAGCCTGCTTCTCCCTCTCTCACTCCCCCTGCTTGTGTTCCCTCTCTGGCTGTGTTTCTCTCTGTCAAATAAATTTAAAAAATCTTAAAAAAAAAAGAAAGAAAGAAATAGGAGCCAGAACTGATGAACTATTTGGCTATTTGGCAGCAATGAGGGCCAAAGACAATGTTTTTATCATGACACTAATTTAGCTCAGTAGCCTGGACATAAAGACAGAGAGAAATCAGTTGGATTGACATATATTATAAATAGTTTGGGTCTTAACAAGCTAGTGGAGTGGAAGGCCAAGAAGCAAAGGTACTGATCAAATTAATATTAAAGAATATGCATAAAAGTGAAGGATTATATAGTTTAAGCTGCATAGAAAAGGAAAAGGACAGTAAGTGGCTGAGTTCATGGGGATTAGGAGGGATCAAGAGACTGGTAGTCCAGATGAGGTATGAGAAGAGGGTATAGTAAAAGTAACCGAGGCATAGAATTGGAGGACCAGAATCTATGACCTGAAATTAGAATATCTGAATTTAAAATTTTAAGAGAGGATTGGGAGGGTGAGTGATGTCAAGGTCCACTATGTGATCACTGGAGTACGTGGCTTATGTGGAATATAGATAAAGATCACTGGAGTGGAGGAGATCATGATCTTGGGAGGCCAGAGTGTTATATGGTCTTCCCATGTACACACTGAACTCACCAAGAATGACGGCAAGGTGAACATATGGAAGAACACTATGATCCAGGTATAACAGGAAGATAACAGATAAAAGCAGAAAACAACTCTACACTGAACTGAATTATATACAAATATTTCTTATAAAACAAATTTATAGGGGCGCCTGGGTGGCTCAGTTGGTTGGGCGGCTGCCTTCGGCTCAGGTCATGATCCCGGAGACCCGGGTTCGAGTCCCACATCAGGCTCCCTGCTTGGCGGGAAGTCTGCTTCTCCCTCTCTCACTCCCCCTGCTTGTGTTCCCTCTCTGGCTTTGTTTCTCTCTGTCATATAAATAAAATTTAAAAAAAAAAACAAATTTATATCTCTATCCATGTCTCTATCTGTCTTCCTACCTACTTACATACCTACCTTTATCATGTCTATCTAAAACACTGCGGGTCTGTAACTGTTTATAATGTGAGTAATAGTTGGCCATGCTACGGGGGCTTTGCAATGAAATAACTGGCTTGTGAGTGTTGTTGCTGATGAGTTGATGCTATTGTAATTTTTCATACATATTGAAAAATGACATGATTGATTCTAATGCTTTGATATATTACGATAGTTTTAGCTAGGTCACGTGGCTTTTTCCCTTCCCTGCCACTTACGAGAAAAATTCTTCTGACTACATTACTGATTAGCATCCTAATTCTAATCATAAACACACTGACTATAATTCTTTCTAATCTTGTATCATCTCTCTTGATAAAATGAAAAAATACCCTATCTCCAATTACATACAGTTGAATTCTGGGGTAAGGAGCATTAGTGTTTAATCTGAGAAGATACTAGAAACAGGCTGGGTGAGGTGGAAGAGGTTGTGTGTGGAACTTCTAGATATTTCTGGCCTAAAATTCCATTATCAGGGCATGCTTTTGGAATAAGCTGTAATTAGTCTCTCTCTGCATTTCTTCAAAAAGGCAAATACCCATATCAAAAGGATAACCTGATAAATTCGTGTCATGCTGGTGTGAGCTAATTTATCAGATCATTCTCCCTCATGATCCCTACACGACAGGAAGACCAAGCAAACATGGGACCATCAGGAATTTTCAGGCAGAGAGCAGTGACTGGAGTGGAGAGTAGAGTATGGAGAAGTAAGAGAATGCAGCTATAATGCTTTTGTCTTTTCAAACTTTATTCAAAGGTTTTTCAAATAAAGAGGTTATGTATTCTCATTTGCTTGCCCTCTTACAAATAAAGCGTATATTTACACATGCATAGGTAGACAATTAAGATTGTATTGCATAAAAATCCAAAGGTCATACAAAACATGATAAAAAAAAAATCTATCTCATTAAGCCAAAGACTTCCAAAATCTATTTCTGTACTACTTTTGTTTCCTAATTTCAATGGGTTTTAGGAATAATGAGATATATATATATAGTGTATATAAATTTTTATATGTATAAAATTCATATTTAGGACAAGCCCCAAAGGCAAAGGCTTTTCATCACGTTTGCTATCCCAGTGTCATGCTTATCACATCTGAGTGACCAAAGGAACTCACACTTGCCAAGCAAGCCCATATCCAAAGCATGGATAAACAGACCCTACTTCTTCCTGTAAGGAACTACAAAGTCACATTACAAAAAGGAATGCACACAGGGATGAGAAGAATGTTTTGCCATTTTTGCAAGTCAATACATTCAAGAAAGGTGTGGAAGGACACACAGTGAACTGAGAATCTATACTGTCTACTTCCAGGGAGGATCAGCAAGGGAGACGTATTGTATTCATTTGTATTTGCTTGACTACTACACCAAGTGTTCATTACCCTCATAAGTATTTTAAGGAGAAAAAATGGTAAATTTAAAAGTTTTTGGTGATTACATTCTTATTGCCAAAATTCTATATAATCATTAGCATTCAAATGAATAAAAATAGAAATAATGCAATTTTTGTCAATATCTTAGCATTATTAAGGGACACTAGACTAAGAAATAACTTCACTGAATGACCCACAAAATTGTTTTGCAGTTTCAGAGCTCACAGATTGTTTTTCAGTGGATTAGACTTCTAATGCTGAGTTTCACTTTCAAATGTCAAAGGCACCCTTCAGGAAATGCACATGCTCAGCCCGTTACCTTTGCTTATAAAAAAATCTACTGCCTTTTCAGCTAACACTGACAGATGAAAGGACATTCGCTGATCTTTTGGCCAAGAACCAGTCATATAAAACCTCCCATGGGCTCTAATTTAGTAATATGAAATGTACAGTACTAGTCACAAGTTTTTATGACTCAGAATTTGCAAAGAATTTGACCAGGTGTCCTTTCCTAGTTTTGGTGTTATCGAGCCTGGGGAATATCATGATGATCTGCAAAAACGCCTCAGAATTCTGTCTCTGTCTTTGTCTCTCTCTCTTTAAAATATCTTTGTACTTCTGTCTCCACCAAGGAAATGTGGGATACAAATCATATGATGGTGTTTATGATACACCCAGTTCTGTCCTGCAGCTTGTACGGACCCTACTCTGTTCAGTAGAGTGTTTCTTTAGGACTTACCTTACTATCCTCCTCCAGGGAGCAGTGCACAGACTACAGGATTAAAAGCTTTTGTCCTAAAGCATGTAAAAGGGGCACCCTTGGCCTTGTCTGTCATGTTGAAAAGCTTCCCTTTGAGCAACACCTTTCTACCAAATCAATACCCACATCTCAGGCCTTCTCTGCCCAGCAGCCAAGTAATCACATACTATGATTCTGCATACGCTACCTTAAAACACAAGGACATCCAAAGGCACAGTACACCAGAAAAGAGAGTGAGGACTCCCAACCACCAGTTAGTAATTGCCCTCAAGGTCTTTCTTTCTATATTTCATCATCATTTTGGAAATCATGCACCTGAAAGTCACTTGATCTTGTATCAACTTCTGGTAAAATTAGTGACAACTCTGTATAGATCTTATGACTAAAATTTCTCTATCTGCATGAATTTTCTAAAACAATATGGTTAAAGTGACAAATTAGCTGAAAATAAAAATTTTTCCTGTCACTGCTTTTAAATTACATATTATATATAATTACTATTTTATTATTAATTTCTATATTATGTTAAAATATTATATATTATTAATAGATGTGTAATTATATATAATTTCAATGTATCATGAGACCATTTTCTAATTATTTTATGCTACAATTCATTTTAAGTCTTCTTCGGGAAGTATTTGGTTCGGGCATCATTTTTGTTGCACTTGTTTACAAGTGTTTATTTCTATTTTAGTATTTTTATTTACTTCTCAAATCTTATAAAATTATTTTAAAGTCATTGGTTAATATTTTTAGGAATTATAAAATAATATTTCTCTAATTACCCAAAGTGAATTGGTAATTCTTTATAGTGCCACCCACTTGCTCATATGCCATCAATTTTTAAACAATCTAGAGTAATTTTAAGCTTTTAAAAACATACTTTAAAAGTTATTTTGTCCACTTTCTATATTTAACTATGTTTTCCTACATTTTCTTAACATAAAGAATTGTGAAAAATCATCCTTTACAAAGAAAAGTAAAACTTTCAAAAAGAACAAATGAATGGGTTTTTTCCCTTGTTTTTTGTCAAATATTTTTGAAGAGAGCATCATGGTTTAGAACATTGTTTTAAAAATAGACTAAAAAATAAAGAAATTGGAAATACTTTCTAGATTTTTAAAATTAATTTAGTTTTCATGGACTTTGTTGTACTATTTAACT
The DNA here is from genome assembly GCA_004023965.1 of Spilogale gracilis. Taxonomy (NCBI): domain Eukaryota; kingdom Metazoa; phylum Chordata; class Mammalia; order Carnivora; family Mephitidae; genus Spilogale; species Spilogale gracilis. Next base: position 99,152 of record PITA01002791.1, on the reverse strand, counting down.
CTAAATCCTCAAGACATGCATAGTGCTATCTCCTTTTGTAAACAAATCATTTTTATAATGAAATGGGAAGCATCATTGGGTTAAAAGCTACAAAGATTGGAAATATCTATTTTGAACAATATCTTAATTTTAACAATTGTTTCCAACAAGTTGATTTTTAAAAAACTATCTACCTCCGACTTCCCCATATTTATATTCTAATTTTAAATTTCAAACACTCAAATTACGTTCCAAACCTTTTTCTCACATTATTCTTACTGTCTAGGCGTTTACTGCATAAAAAGTGCTTCATTGTCATCTGGTCACAAAGACAAAACTAGTGATAATCACATCAGAAGATCTAGTGTTAACCATTCCTGAAACTTGAACGTCTGTTTCCCTAGGATGTTAGGTCTTTCTGAACATCAGTTGGCTGCATTCTCCTACTGCTCTAAACTTCTAAAAGATATTTTCATGGGAGTTTGCTAAAGATACCCTTTCCTCTTTTTTACCTGCTGAACAGCAGCCCCTCTGAGCTTCTACCTTGCAGCATAAAGAAGGTCTAATTAGGAGGCAGATGTCTGAAACTGAAGACCCTAGGCACAGATGAGCCCTTCTCTGTTGGAGGCAGCATTCTCCTGGGTGCAAGGGTAAGCCTAAACTCTTGAGTTCTCTGCTTTTGTTGGTGAAACTCATATACTCAGAGAAAAGTCTCTTCCTGGCCTAGGCCCATCTCCATAGTTCCAGAAAACTCACTGTCCTCTAGATAAGTAGGCAACTACTCTGGGCTGCCTTCATCACAAGCACCACCCACAGTAATTCTGAAAATGACTGTTATTGGTGTCTGTGTTTTGGGAATACCCTTGTTCCCAGAACCATGGTGCTTGCTAGCACTGGTGGCTTCCTCCTCCTCATTCAACTATCAGGAAACCAGAGAAGTTATCAGCTTTGGAAAGGAAAGGTCATCCCAGAAGCCAGGCCATTCAGGATTTTCCCAGTAGATACAATAATGACACTTCTGGGATTAGGTTGCTTGGTCCTGGAATGTCAAGAAACATGAAAGGGCAAGATGTGAAAAGAGAGCTAGCTTAGCAGTCGGTAGACTGTTAGTCCTCACCCTGTAAAACATCCTTTTGTTTCCTCTGCACTAGTCCCTCATTCTACACTTTTTTTTTTAAGATTTTATTTATTTATTTGACAGAGACACAGTGAGAGAGGAAACACAAGCAGGGGGAGTGAAAGAGGGACAAGCAGGCTTCCCACTGAGCAGGGAGCCTGATGCAGAGCTTGATCCCAGGACCCTGGGATCATGACCTCAGCCAAAGGTAGAGGCTTAACGACTGAGTCACCCAGGTGCCCCTCAATCTACACTTTTAGTCCCCTTCCTCCCTGATCTATAGGATCTGGTTCCATCATTTATGATTCCACACCATCATAGCATGGAATGCCCACAAAGCAGACAAATATTCATGTGCCAGTTTATCTGAAAGGTTAAAAGGGGAATGGAGAAAGTGAGACAGGAAAGGAAGGTAGCCTATGAAGATCTGCTTTTTCTGGATGGGACTAGAAGTCAATTCTGTGGGGAAACTCTGGGAATTATCATGAAACATATGCCTCTGAGGAATCTCACCAGTATGTCAAGGAAGAAGCCAAGGAATTTATGCACTAAATCCCGGCAGCCATTGCTTGAAGGCTTCCCCGGTGTGTTATGGGCATTCTGGCACTTGTGACCTGTCATGAACTTGGGCAGAACATCATTCCCAAGGTAATGTTCAAGCCAAGAGATACAGATCCTGGGCAGGAGCACACCGTATGTGAGTGCAAGGTGAGTCAATGTCAATGTCTGTTTCTCCCCCCCTTTCTATTTGATACAGGAAGAAAAAAAGAAAGAGGGGGAAGAAGAATGAAAGAAAGTTTACCAAAAAAGAAAATAAAGGAGGATGGAGGGGCGAGAAAATTGATTTCACTATTTACTTAGCATCTACTATGTGTAAGGTACTTCATCCACTTCTCAACATTCCTAGGACATAGGCATTTAATTATCCCCATTTTATAGATGAACACACTGAATTTAAAAAGGTTAAATTAAATCCTCCCAAATCATACAACTGGCAGATTAAGGAATTGGGATTCAAATTCAGGTTTTCTTTTTCGGCTCAAAATTCTTAGTAGTTTGCTGTTACTTAGATACAGTCTCTCCATGATCTGATGATACAGTTTGATGGGATATGAAGATGAGTCAGAACAAAGCTCCAGTCCTAATCTGCCAATCCCCTGCCCCACTGGGATCATGCTCCAGTCACTTTCTCTCTCTAAAGTTTCATTTTTCTTTCTCAGTAAATCAAGGATCTAGACAAAATCATGGTTAAGGCATCAGCCAGTTCTAACAGTTGAGGATTATTTCTGCTGTTTATCTTCTGTTAGGTTTCTATCCCAATTATATTCCAACTATACTGGAAAAAAATCTTCATTTTCCTAAAACCTCATGCTATACCAATAATATTGCTCTCCCTCAGAGACTGTCCCTACCTAAATCCTCCATATCTTCCAAATGGTTTCTCTTCCGGAAAGGCATCTTTTATCACTCTAGCTAGAGACAAGATCTCATTTCTCTGAAGTCACTGTATTTTTCTAATAAGGCCAAATTCTGTATCTTGTTTGTAAAGTCACCTTATTTGTAATTATGAATCGCCATGTATAACATAGACTTTGGGGCCAGATTGCCTGGGCTATCCTCCCAACTCCCCGACTTTCTAGATAGCAAACTTGGGCGAATTATTTCTGCGCTTCAGTTTCCTCCTCTGTGATATGAGGATAATCACTTTAAACTATGTTGATAGGGTTTATAAGTTTAAGTGAATTAATATAGGTAAAGTGTTCAGAACAGTTCCTGGCACATAATAATCATTATGCATGCATTTGCTATTATTATTAAAAATTATTAGCTGTTTTGATTTGTTTTGTTTGTAGTATTTTGAGTATGCATATTCTCTCTCTTGCAATCTTGTCAGTTTTTTGAGCATAGGAATTTGTCTTTTTCTCCTTGCATCTTTTTAGGATACTGTCGGGTGTAGTAAGGGCCCAATAAATATCTGATGATTATGTGTTTATATGTGTGTGCGATATGTCATTATTATGTTTATACCAGTCATTATCTTTCTTTGCTGCTTCCCTTGTTTGTTTTGTTTGCTTGTTTGTTTTCCTTGTGTAGAAGTCCTACAGCAGAAGGTGCCTTATCATTTTTTGTTTTGTAAAGGAAAGTAAATGGGAACTAGGGTAATCCAGGGAGGGAAACGAAACAACAGAGACTTTGGACACAGAAACAAACTGAGGGACTTGGAGGGAGGGGGGTGGAGGGATGGGAGAGCCTGGTGGTGGGTACTGGGGACACCTAAAGCGTGGAGCACTGGGTGTGGGGAATGGGGAATGAATCTTGGAACACTGGAAAAAAA
>PITA01002791.1:0-95621 GCA_004023965.1 Spilogale gracilis | reverse complement strand
AAAAGAACAATATGTTTCTATTAAGGTCCTTGGGAGTTTTCCCTTTGTGGGTTCATCATTTCCTACCAAAACACAACATATATTAAATGGTTAGGTGTGTAATTTGGAAATATGGACAAATAATATATACTTAATAAATATAGACATTGGTACATCTCTCTCTACCCCACTACCAAGTATGAGATCCTAAAATTAAAACCACTTTCAATTATATTTTCTACCCTTAATTCTAGCCAAGAATAGACTTTCTTAGGTGTTCATTCAAAATAGAACTAAATCTCCATTTTTCTTTTCTGCAAAACTTTCAAATACCTACCTGACAGAATGTGTTCCACTGTGGGTAGAAACTCAGAAGATCTGGGCCACTAGATAGAACCTTCTGTTATCTTCAAAACAGTCTAGAATATCAATGGATGATTCTTCGAGTCAACATGAATTAGTTTCTTTTCAGATAAGATAAACAACTTTTCTAGGTATTGGTGATATCTTCCCATCATTAGGGGGTACTTTTCAAATTTCCCTTTATTGTTTTTAGCCAGTTTGATTGATTAAATCTGAAGTGCTGGCTGAACAGAATGTCTTGGTCAGAATGAAGGGAATGAGATGAGTTTATATGAGAGTAAACAAGTTTAACTAATGTCTCATTTTCTTATAAACCCATGGCTTTTAAGACTTTGACAGGGCAATGTACTTGTTACCATGGACGAGCATAGTCATATTATTAATAAACTATAACTTCCTTGAAGATAAAGTACCTCATTCATCTCTAAAAACCTTAATTCCTAGCACAAATGTAATAGATACTATAGGTTATCTACCCAAAACCCTTCTCCCCTTCTCCTTTGCCCAGAGACACCCAATTGTGTTTAGATATTAGAATCTCATTTGTTTTCAAAGACCTTGTGCCTCTCTCTACCCTTGAGGAAGGGAGTTGAATTTTTATTAATCTCCATAAACCAGTAGTGATACTCTCATTCCCTTTTTCAATGATAAATTAGGAATGAGCATGTGACACAGTTCTGGCTTATGAGAACTAAGGGGAAACCTTTTAAGGACTTTTTGGGAGTACTGACTTTGTTCTTAAAAAGGAACCAAAAAAGGGTGCCTGGATGGCTCAGATGGTTGTGTCTTCTCTTGGCTCAAGCCATGATCTTAGGGTCCTAGGACTGAGTCCCATGCCAGGCTTCCAACAGTGGGAAGTCTGTTTTTCCCTCTCCTTCTGCCTCTCCCCCTGCTTGTTCTCTCTCTATCTCTCTGTCTCAAATGAACAAAGAAAATCTTAAGAAAAGGTGTGTGGGGGGGAACAAAGAGAGCTACCCTACAACCCAGCAATTGTACTACTAGGTATTTATCTAAAGGATACAAGTATAGTGATTCAAAAGGGCACATGCACCCCAATGTCTATAGCAGCCATGTCCACAATAGCCAAAATATGGAAAGAGACCACATATCTATTGACAGATGAATGGATACAGAAGACATGATATATATATATGTATATGTATATGTATGTGTATATGTATATGTATATGTATATGTATATGTATGTGTATATGTATATGTATATATATACATATATATATACACACATACACACACACACACAAGATGTGTACACATACACACACATACACACACACAGGAATATTACTCAACCATCAAAAAGAATGAAATCTTACCATTGCAATGACATGGATGGAACTAGAGGGTATTATGCTAAGCAAAATAAGTCAGAGAAAGAAAAATACCATGATTTAACTCATATGTGGAATTTAAGAAACAAAACAGATGAACATAGGGGGAGGGAAGGAAAAATAAAATAAGATGAAAATTGAGAGGGAGGCAAACCGTGAGATGCTGAACTCTAGGAAACAAACTGAGGGTTGCTAGAGGAGAGGTGGGTGGGTGTGGGGGTAATTGTGTGATAGACATTAAGAACGGTACTTGATGTAATGAGCACTGGGTATTATATGCAACTGATGAATCACTAAATTCCACCTTTGAAACTAATTTTTAAATTAAAATTAGAATTAAATAAATAAAAAAGAACCAAAGACAGAGACAATCTTTTTTCAGCCTATCAACATTGAAACCTGCATTTGATGCCTAGAACTGTAGCTGCCATCTTGCATTTTAAAAAGAATCAACCTAAGACCACAAGGAAAACTCTGAGAATGGCAGAACTGAAAGTGAATAAATCTAGCTCCCTGATGACACCTTTGAGCCACTAACTTAACCAACCCTGAAACTCCCCTCCTTTCTAGACTTTTGTAAGAAAGAAACTCCTGAGCTGATTTTTCTGTTACTTGCAACTAAAACATCTTAATTAATAGAATTTTGGTATTTGTATGATTAACTACCTAAATAATAATAATTATTATTAATGTTAGTATTAATAATACCTAATGATAACAAAGATAATAAGAATTTCCAACCTATATTTTACTCTGTGGAAAATAACGTACTAGGCATTTTATAAATTATTTTATTTAATACCAATAATTGATTGAGATAGCTTGTATTCCTTTCATTTTACAAATACGCAAACTGAGGCCTAAAAAGGATTAGTAACTTGTTAGTAAGTGACAGATCCTAGATTTTGAACCTAAGTCCAACTGATTGGATTCAACCATTTTCCCACAATCTTACATTAACCCTCCCAGTTAATTTGTCTTCATAATTACATTCTTAGCAGTTTAAGATTATCATCCCCACCTAAATGAATGAGGCATCCAATAGACTGTTATTTCCCAAGAGCTACATAGGAAAGCATTAATTCAAATATCTAAGGTTATAGAAAGTCAGAGTCTAAGAAATTTAATATGTCTTTATTGCTACTCCACCACTTTTAAACTGGTACATATTTGATCAGTTTGCTTTTTTCCCCCTAAATAACATAGGTTACCTTGCACAAATAAACAAAATTGCCATTCAAAAGAGGCCCAGAGAAGTGTCACTTACCCATGCATATTATTATTAAAGAATTAAATATACATTTATTCAATTAAAAAAATAAAAGACAAGGGCCAACTTCCAGAATGATGGATGAGGAACACAACAGACTCTCCACAACAAAAAAGTATCTAACTAGGGCAAATTATAAAATAAGTAATAGTAATCATTTAAAATCTCTGGAAATTATCATAAGGGCATCCAGCAAATGGAGAAACATTCATTAAAAACTAACAAAACAAACAACTCATTACTTCTTGGTAAGAACAGCAAGAGACTGCAGCATTTGAACCAGGACCTGTGTGATTACTGTCCCTACCTCTCAACTCTGTGTTATAGAAATTCTATCCTGAGTCTATACAAGCAGGAAAATGGAATCTCCCTCTTCCCACAGCTCCCAGTCTAAGGCTATGGTATTGTCCTGAGAGGAGTAGGCTACTATATTTCTCATCCCCTCAACCCCATGTGGCAAAAGCTCTGTTCCAGGGATGTGGGTCCAAGGGACGAGGGCACTCTTCCCCCAAACAGCCCCCACTCATCAAGTAGACTCTCTACTCCAAGCACAGCTGGCCAAAAAATTGGGGGATCCCATTGTCCCTCAACCAGTTTGCCTTTGGAGCAGTTGTTCTACACCAGGAAGGCAATCTGATAAGGTCAGGGGCTATAATCTCCTTCCAGTACCTGCTTGTAGAAGAAGGGTATCACTTCAAGAGGGAAAGGGGCACCCCTAGCTATGGTTCATCAGTGTAGAGGTTCTGCTCAGTAGGGAGAGGTATACTATTGAGACAAAACTCCATAGCTCTGCTTGAGGAGACTGACAATATATGTAATAGTATTTGGAGAATGTCATGCCTCAGGGCATTGTCAAAAAAAAAATAGAGAGCAACTGAATGAACATTATATCTTCATAACAGTAGAAACAAGCAAAATGGCAGAACAGTCAGAAGTCTAACAGAAGGACCCAGGGAAATGAACAACCAAGAGCCCCCTCTAGGATTATAATCAACTCTAGACTTCAGAAAGATTGCACACATGTACTAGGATGCACCCTCTCAGGACCAATCAGAGCAGGATATGAGGCAAACTTAAAAACATTCCCCTACACTGCACACAGATCAACCAACATAAGACAGCCATCTCACTAGTACTAAGGGCATAAACGTAACATATGACCAAACACTGACTGACAATAACCTACTCTGAGTCAGAGACAATGCCCAGGAAACCAGGCTTAAAAATAAAGTCCTACATATCTCTGACAGTCTAGAAGATAGTGTGCACCCCAAGGCCATGCTCTTCCAGGGGTAATTGGAGAGGAAAAATCTAAGCTACTAGACTTCAGCTGGCTGATGTAGGGGCAAAAATGTAAACTCCCTGGACTGATACAGCACCTTTGAAATCATACATCCATCCAGGGATTAAAAAGTAAAACTCTAATTGGCCAAGGAGGCTTAAGCACAATTTCTGACCAATAAATGGCTTATGCTGAAGTAAGGGCAATCCTTCGGTAGCAGGCTAAAAGATAAAATAAGAAAAAAAAATGGAGGCAGAACATCAGAGGTTGTTGCCCACTGTGGAGGGAAATAGACTTCAAAGAGTTAGGGCAGCTAAGTCACTAAACAAATAAGTGGGCATCAAACAATGACAAGATCAAGCCCCTGGCCATGTGTATGGGGTCATTAGTGTCCAGTGTTGCTACATTATGTTATTTAAAGTGGCCAGCTTACAACCAAAAATTATGAGGGGGAACAAAACAAGAAATTATCTATGCACAGGAAGAAAGGCAAGCAAAAGACACTGTCCTGAATGGGTTCAGGTGGTAGTCTTGTCTTTTATTTTTCAGTTTTGTTTATTTTATTTCTTTATTTTTATTAACATATAATGTATTATTTGTTTCAGGGGTACAGGTCTGTGAATCACGTTTTACACAGTTCACAGCACTCACCATAGCAAATACCCTCCCCCCATGTCCATCACCCAGCCACTCTATCCTCCCCACTCCCCACCCCCTACCCCAGCAACCCTCAGTTTGTTTCCTGAGATTAAGAGTCTCTTATGGTTTGTCTCCCTCCCTGGTCCCATCTTGTTTCATTTTTTCCCTCCCTTTCCCCCACAACCCCCAGTTCTGCCCCTCAAATTCCTCATATCAGAGAGATCATATGATAATTGGCTTTCTCTGATTGACTTATTTCACTTAGCATAATACACTCCAGTTCCATCCACATCATTGCAAATGGCAGGAATTTGTTCTTATTGATGGCTGAATTGTATTCCATTATATATATATAGATTAGATAGATAGATAGATAGATAGATGATAGATTGATTGATGATAGATAGATAGATATCAATCTATCTATCTCACATCTTATTTATCCATTCCTCTGTCAATGGACATCTAGGTCCTTTCCATAGTTTGGCTACTGTGGACATTGCTGCTATAAACATTCAGGTGCACATGCCCCTTTGGATCACTACATTTATATCTTTAGGGTAAATACCTCCAGGTGGTAGTCTTATCAGATGATGACTTAAAATTTGCCATCATAAATATTTTCAAAAACTAAAGGAAACCATTTCTAAAAAATTAAATAAAGATATGACAATTACATTAGAGGAAAAAAGATAGAAATTATAAAAGAGACCAAGTAGAATTCTAGAGTTTAAAAGTACGATAACCAAAATGAAGAATTTACTACATGAGATCAACAGTAAATTTAAGATACCAAAAGAAACAATCGGTAAACTTAAAAATAGATCAACAGAGACTATACAACTTGAATAACAGAGAGATAAAAGAATGAACAAAAATGAAGTCTCAGACAAATTTGGGACACCAATGAGAACACTGACATATACATAATAAGTATACCAGAAAAGGATAAGTAGAAAAGGACAAAAAAAATACTTAAAGAAAAAATAACTCAAAAAATTTAATTTCTCAAATTTGGTAAAACAAAACAAAACATTCTACACATCCAAGAAGCTCTATCAACTCTGAGTAATATAAACAGAAATATATACCTAGACACATCACAGTAAAATATTGCAATCTAGAGATAAAAAGAAAATCTTGAAAACAGTGAGATTAAAACAATTCATAATGTAAAAGAGAAGAACAATTATAGCTGATACCTCACTAGAAACAATGGAAATCAGAAAGGCAGTGGGATGACATATTCAAAGTGCTGAAAGTAAAAAAAAAAAAAAAAAAAAAAATCCTCAACCGAGAGTCCTACATAGAGCAAAACTATCTTACAAAAATGAAGGCAAAAGACATTCCCAAATTAGAGGAAAAAGAATCTGAGAGAATTTCAGTAATTTGCTAGCAAACCTGGTTCAAAGAAATGCTATAAAGAGGTTTACAGGCTGAAATCAATTGCTACCGGGTAGGAATTCAAAACCACATGAAAGAACAAAAAACTCTGGTAGAGATAATTATGTAGGCAACTATAAAAGAAAATACAATGGCATATTTCATCTTATTTCTAATATTAACTTATTTAAAATTTAATTGATATAATGTGTACATAATTGTATTTTGTAGTCTGTATATTTCTATACAGAAATATAATATATTGACAATAGCTATATAAAGTGTGTGAATAGGAACAAAACTACACTGAGTAAGAAAATGACACCAAGATTCATTGCCCATGCCCCACACCCAGTGCTCCATGCAATAGGTGCCCTCAGCACCCACCACCAGGCTCTCCCATCCCCCCACCCCCTCCCTTCAAGTCCCTCAGTTTGTTTCTGTGTTCAAAGTCTCTCATGTTTCGTTTCTCTCCCTGAATTACCCTACTTCCCATTTACTTTCCTTCTCTTACTGTCTTCTATATTACCCCTTATGCACTGCAAGTAAGTGAAACCATGTGATACTTGACTTTTTCTACTTGGCTTATTTCACTCAGCATAATCTTGGAACACTGAAAAAAATAAAATAAATTTAAAGTAAAAAAAAAAAAAGAAAGAAAATGGCACCAAATAGTAACTTAAAGCCACAAAAATAAATGGAGAAAGCCGGAGATGATAAATAAGATTAATATAACAAAGTCTATAAATAGGGGCACCTAGGTGATTCAGTTGTTCAGTGTCTGCCTTCAGCTCAGTTCATGATCTCAGGGTCCTGGGATTGAGCCCCACATTGGGCTCCCTGCTCAGCAGGAAGTCTGCTTCTTCCTCTCCCATTCCCCCTGCTTGTATTCCCTCTCTCGCTGTCTACTCTCTCTGTCAAATAAATAAAATCTTTTTTTAAAAAGTCTATAAATATACATTTATTCACTTTTCTTCAGCTTTTTAAAATAGAAATAAGATTATATAAGGTAATAATTACAGGAATGTATTGTTGGATTTGTAACATAAGTAGGCATAATTTGTGAAACAATGACAGCACAAAAGGGTAAAAGAAAATGAAGCTTTATAAAAGCAAAGTTTCTGTTTATTGAAATTAAAATTGGTTAAATCTAATGTAGATTTGGGTGAGTTAAGAGCATATTGTAAATTCTAAAGTAGCCACAAAGAAAATAATTTTTTAAATATGATTTAAAATGTTTCACTGGAAAATATTCCCTTAATACAATAGGAAAGGAGAAACAAAGAGAAGGAAAATAAGAATAATTTTTTAAAAAAGAAAAATGGCAGATATATTATCAATTATATCAATAACAACATTAGATGTAAATGGGTTAAACCATCCAATCGAAGGCATGGCTTATCAGACTGCATTAGAAAAAAGTAAATTCTCATAAACCAGAATTGTGTCACATGCTCATTCCTAATTTACCATTGACAAAGGGATTGAGAGTATCGCTACTGGCTTGTGGAGATTAATAAAAATTCACCCCTCTCCCTCAGGGATGGAGAGAGGCTCAACGTCTTTGAAAGCAGAAGGCATAGGTATGTTTCCAACAAGACAGGCATAGTATGGCTGCTAACAAGCCTTTAATTCAAAACCCTGAAGCAGTTTCTAATAGTCTCAAACACCTATACTCAAACCTTTTCCTTGGTCTTCATCAATAAACAAGCACTTATTAAGTATTCTTAGGTGTGAACATCAAGCTCAGTATCACTGACCCAGTGGTCATAGACTTAATCATACATACATATATTTTAAAGCTTTTCTAAGTAGATCAAGACTGGTTTACATCATTGAGAGAGGATTTGATCACACAAATACAAATGGGACAGGGAGTAAGCAGGATCTTTCTGTCTAGCTGGAAAGGAACTTTAAATTCAGGTAAAATCCTGAAATGGGTAGATTGTATATTCTGGGTGCTTCTCTGGAATTCTTTGTCCCCATCCACTGGCTCCTTCTCCTCCTGATTAGTAGGCCTTATTTAACTATTTGAGTCATTCTGTCCTCTCTTCCTTTCTCCCTCCAAGCTTATTCTCTCTATATATATATATCTATATCTATATATATTATATATATTATATATATTATATATATATTTTTTTTTTTACTAACATTATGCAACGTGGTATTCTCTCTCAAGCAATTTTGTGTATTAAGCTTCACTTCTAATTAAAAGTAAACCTGTCCACCACTCCAAAGGATTTCAGGCAGCAATCAAGAGGCAGTCTGAGGGGCAGGCGGGAGGAAGGGGTATTTCTCAGTCTTTCCCACACCTTAAGTGTCCTGTATGATTCTGGAGCTGGATGAAATGGATCGGGAATGTTATTCTCCAAAAGGTCACACTGCCAGTCATAAAACTGGCTTGGGTTGTGCACAAATTTCATAAAGCAAAATCAACTCACTCGGTGTTAGAAAGGCAGAAAATGTTCTGTTAGTCCAGTTCACATTAGTTTAAAACTCAGGGTAGAACTCCCTTCCCTTTTGAAAACTGCCTTGAGGCTTTTAAGAACCACAGACAGTCTGTGCTTCTAGGGCCAGCTCATTCAAGGCACAGGAAAGGAACCCATTCAGGAAAAAAGTGTTCCCTGGAGAAGCTGCTTTGCAGCTCTTCCCTCAGCACTGGCAGACGTTCCATAAAGTGGAAAGTAAGCTCATGCGTTGGGGAATTCAAGTCCGAGCCCCTGCCAGCCTGGTTTTATTTACCTCCTCAGTGCTGCACTGGAGTATTTTTTCCCCATGTATTTTTCACTTTGATTTTCTTAGATTTACAGTAGGAGTACTCACTAAAGCCAATCCACTCTCTATTCGGCTTAGAATTGGTCCGTGGTGAGACAATATAACAGAACTGAAACTCGAAACTGTGGACAGACTCACTTTTCTGGAGATGAGTCTGCCTATTTAGGGTGACAGTGCGTTGTCAGTATTCTGGAACTGGCAGAATCAATTTCCTTCCCGGTATTTTCTACCTCAGTCCCCGGGGGTGGAGTGGGTTGGAGGCTGTGCAGAGCAACTTGAAAACCTTTACAGGCACATATATTCTGGTGGGAAGGAGCCCGTGGTTAAGGCAGGGAGTCTAATGGAGAGAGGTGTGGCTTGACTCTCACCAAGGGCTCTCTGAATGCCAGGAATTCATGAGTTCTGACCCTGGTGATGAGAAATTCCTGCTGAGTGACAGTGAGGGAGGAAGGTTCAAAGCAAATTCTTCTGCTTATCCTTGGAAAGATGTCTTCCCCAGAAAGTGGACCATTCTTTATTCTTCTCTTCTCTTCTCTTCTCTTCTCTTCTCTTCTCTTCTCTTCTCTTCTCTTCTCCTTTCTCCTCTCTTCTTTCTCTTCTCTTCTCTCCTCTCCCCTCCCCTTTTTTCCCTCCCCTCCCCTCCTCTCTCTCCTCTCTCCTCTCCTCTCCTCTCCTCGCCTCTCTTCTCTTCTTTTCCCTCCCCCCCTTTTTTTTTACCATAAAAGATTTTAGTTTATTTAATTTAACAAAAAAGATCTCTTACTCAACTATCTTTTGTATTATATATTTTCAATTTTAACAATATGACATAGAGGGCACAGGGAATTCATTTTTTTAAAAAGACTTTATTTATATGACAGAGAGAGAGAACAAGCAGGGGGAGCAATAGAGGGAGAGGGAGAAGTAGGCTCCTCACTGAGCAGGGAGCCTGATGTAGGACTTGATCTCAGGACCCTGGGATCATGACCTGAGCCAAAGGCAGATGCTTAACCAACAGAGTCACCCAGGAGCCCTGCCCAGCACAGGGAATTCTTTATGCTAATGTTATAGCTCCTTGGCTGAGTCCTATTACTGATATCTGCTTCATTTTTAAATTTTTTTTAGTATAGTTTACACACTGTGTTACATTAGTTTCAGGCGTACAACATAGTGATTGGTCAAGTTTATACATTATGTTGTGCTCAGGACAAGTGTAGCTACCATCTGTCACAAAAATGGACACATAGATCAATAGAACAAGAAGCTTAGGAATAAAACCACACTTACATGAACAATTAATATATGACAAATGAGGCAAGAGTATCCAAGGGGAAAAAAGTCTCTTCAATAAATGTTGGGAAAACTGAATAGAAACATGCAAAAGAATGAAACTGGACCACTTTCATACACCATACACAACAATAAACTCCAAATGGATTGAAGGTGGCCCATTCTCACCCCCCATTCCTTCTACTCCATGACTCTGTCCTATCTCGACAATTTACTTCACACAGCCAACGCTTTCCCATGATGTGCTCTCTGTCCCTCAAATCCCCACGTAGCTTGGGTCCTCTAAATCACAGCTGTCTTTGCCCAGTGCCATCCTGCAGTAGAGCTCAGCCACTTGTCCTAAGTTACATCTCCCCTCCCTACCTGTTGTCAAGCTCTATTCTGTTACCCTGTTTTACTGTCTTCATAGCAACTGTCTCCCTATGAAACGATCCTGTTTGTTTCTGTGGTATGTTTTGTTTCTCGCTTTTCTCACCAAACTGTAAAGTCCAGAAAGGCAGGAACCTCATCTTTCTGAGTCACTGCTACATGCCCAGTGCCTAAGAAAGTACCCATTACACTAGGGGCTCAAAATATTTGTGGAATGAATGAATTTATGAATAAATGGATCACTGTAGGTAGGAAGGTGTCAACTATATTCAGAAATGAAAGTCTATGAGCCCTTTGTTAGCTCTTTTATGTATCCTACCTCTGTATTTCCATAGGGAGTAGACAGAGGTACATATATGGAATTATATTTCTCATGTCAGGCTGTGAAGTCAGGGTAATGAGGAAAAGTAACTGACTTTAAATTATCATGTATTTAGATACATTGCTCTGACACCCAGCTTATCCAAGTGGGTAAGCATACAGACCCAGAAGTGCACTGCTGAGGTGACAGTCGGGCCACATAACTGGCTTCAGACTGTGACCTGGGGCAAATTAGCCTCTCTGTGCTTCACTTTTTAGCCTGGAAAATGAAAATAGCCAGATCATTTCCCAAATTGGGTTGTTGTGAATATTACCTGAGTTAATTTAAGTAATTGCTTAAAACAGTGTCTAGCATGTCATATCACCATAAACGTTTTCTATTATTACTATTATCATTCTCATTTACTTTTACTGTGCTTCTAGGTCATAAGAATTTAAGTCATTTTTTTGGTCACAGATTCTGGAGTCTGGTGAAGCCTATAGCCCATTTCTCACAATAACATTGCTGAAAACATAAACTACAGAATATTATAAAGGAAGCAAAAATACTGAAATATATTTATCAAAATTTTTTAAAACTGTGATATAGACAGGTGCCCACGTGGTTCAGTTAAATGTCCAACTCTTGGTTTCAGCTTAGATCATGATCTCAGGATCATGAGATCAAGCCCCTCTTCGGACTCTGTGCTCAAGAGGGAGTTTGCTTAAGATTCTCTCCCTCTGCCCCCCCCCACTCTCTCTCATGCGCAGTCTAAAAACAAATAAATAAATCTTTAAAGAAATCCGTGATATAGAAATATATCTTCTTTTTAACACATTAAAAAATAAGATCTATTGGCAGGACTAATAACCACTAAAATTTAAAGTCGTGAAAAGTATAAACAACAGTTCAAGATATTGGCAGTAACAATGAAAATATTTGTGATTTCTTTATTTTTTAAAAAAAGATTTTATTTATTTATTTGACAGAGAGAAACACAGTGAGAGAGGGAACACAAGGAGGGGAAGTGAGAGAAGGAGAAGCAGGCTTCCTGCCTAGCAGGGAGCCCAATAGGGGGCTCGATCCCGGACTCCGGGATCATGACCTGAGCCGAAGGCAGATGCTTAATGACTGAGCCACCCACGTGCCCCAATATCTGTGATTTCTATTAGCAACAAAATCATAGTTATAGCTAATACTGCGGTGGTCATCTTTAATAATTGAAGGGAAAGCTAAATTCTGGTTAGAGGTTAAAGAAAAGATGCTAATTTCTTTTCCCCATGGCAGTTCAGACACTGATGGTGTCCACAGGTGATGTAATCCAAAGTAAGAATTTCTGCTATGGGTACGTTAGCTCCTCTGACAGCTCTCTCAGGGTAGTTTGGCAAAATATACATGATTATTATGTGTATTTCTAGAAATGGATGTGATTTGACTCCTAGAGATATAACCAATAAAAATGTCCATGCGCATAGGCACATAAGAATGCTTATTACGGTCCATCTGAAATGGCAAAAGACTGCAAATAACCTACTTATCCATTGACAAAAATCTGTTAAAATAATTTTACTAATTTGTACCCTGAAAAATACAAGTTTTGTTTTTCTTGGTTTGTTAAGGAAGAAGATAAAAACTGAAAACTGTCTCCATGTACTGACATAAAAGGCATTTACTAGCATTATCCCATTTTTGTAAGAACACAATTAATGGTATACGTATGCTGGTTACTGTGGTTATGGGGGTGGTTGATTATGGGAAACTTTCGCTTTCTACACATTTTGCTAATTCTTTTTCCAATAAGCCTGTATCTTCAATGATCAAGAATATTATGATTATTTTTGAAAAATCAAACCCAGCCCTCTCAGGTTTCCTGGCATCCAGAAACTTATATTTTAATGAATGTGTGGAAGACCAAACATATTTATCACTATTTGCACGTCTGTGGGAAGTCTCAGACAGACAGCCTCTGGGGCTTTTCCTAGAATTCCTACATAAAAATGATGCTGTGATTCAAGTCACAGCCTACTGGTTCTGAGTTACTCAGACATGAACTAGCATTTACTCTCAGAAGTTTTGAAATCTTTTTGGTCCATTTGGTTTAGTCTGTTAATATTCCTGTTTCTGGACCCCTCTCTCTGCCCTAGTCTTTAGGATTGTTGCTCCTTGTAAACAATGTACAGTTGCCCACTTCTTATTCTTTATTCTACCTTCAGCAAAGCATTTCTTTACCTTCACTGTCCTCCACAAGCTCAGCCCATTCCTGCCATCAGGCCTCATCCTACTATTAGGGAAGAGAGCAAACCAGTTTAGGGAAGCTGTTGTGGGCACAGCAACTGTAAGCTGTATCTGCACATACATATTTAAGCATCATGGTATAATGCCAAATCGATGACAACAATTTGTTCCAGGAATCCATGCTCCTAAAAAAAAAAAAAAAAAAAAAAAAAAAAAAAAAAAAAAAAAAAAAATTGCCACCTCCTCTTCCTTTCATTTGCACGTCTCACCGCCTCTCAACTCACAGTAACTTAGTTCCTTCTCCACCAAGCTTCTCTCTAAAGTCTCCAACAAGCTCCATGTGTGCTTCTGTTCTTTTCTCATTTGTCCTCATGAAATCTGATACTGTTGCTCGTTGACACATTTGTGGACATCTGTCCTCCTTCACTTCTGGAACATCATGCTATGGATTTTCTTCTTTTTTTCTCCTTTTTCACTCTTAAAGGTCAGCATTCTTCAGACTGTAGAACTATGGCCCATAAGCACCTCCAAACTCGGCATGTCAGATCCTAAATTTAGCCCCATTCCCCCCAAATCCTTTCTTTATTCTCCACTTCCTACCCCAATGCATGATATTTTAGGTTTCTATCAGTTCAAGGCCAAACACTGAGCACCCCTTTAGAATTCTCCCTCTTACTCCATCTCATAAGCCAACCTCTCTTTTAATTCTATAGCTTTTACTCCCTTGAATCTCTTCAATCCATCCATTTTACCCCATTATTGCCTTAATTCAGTCACATTACTCCTTATCCGGGCAACCAAAACACTCTACCAACTATCCTTCTTGCCTGTAGTTTGGCTAGCCTCTATTTACAAATGTTTATGTGTTCTTTCTAAAGCCCAAATATGATTATGCCATTTTCTTAGTTAAATTTTATAGGTGCCCACTGCTTTTAGTATAAAACAATACATTGATCAACCAAGGCCTCTCATGATTTAGTTTCTGCCTACTTCTCTAGGCTCATTTCCTGCCATACTCACCATAGATGGCTCAGTTCAGCCATGTGACATAATTTACTGCTTGTTCCCACTGAATCTGTCTCATGTCTCTTACTTGAAGTACCCAATTTCCACACATACCCCACTACCATCAACACGCATATCCACACACACAACTGAAGTAAGTATAGCTAATGTGAACCTCTCCTTGAAAATTCAGTGTCTCCTACCCATATAACTTTCCTTTACTCTCACTTCTTACCATCAATTTCATTTATATTTATCCTGTGCTGTCACTGTCATGGCACCAATCTACTGGCCCTACCTCCTCCACTAGATCAGAAACTTCAAGCACAGAAAAAAAAAATGTCTTATTAGATTCCATATAACTAATACCTATTGGGTACTCAACAAATATTTGTGGAATAAATAAATGGATGATTTACTTTATGATACAAACCCCATTCACTCTACTACATAGTCCCCACACTGCTAATCAGCTCATGGCACTCTCTTCTTGACAAGTCTCCTCCATGCCACCAGGAGAATAAAGTCTAAACTCCTTAATTTGGAACCTAAGAGTTCATACCTAATCCCAAACTGCCTTTCCAGCATTATTTCCTACCACATTCGCCACCATAGATCATTTTTACAGCTCTTCTCTATTGTGCATTCTTCCCTGAATTCTTATAGTCTCATTTCAGACCTTGGCTTACTAAAGGAAAACCAAAAATCAGCCTTATTTGGGAAATTCTTCTCACCTCAGGAGGAATTAATTTCTCCTTCCTTTAATTAGTGTTAGTTATATTTTGCTATTTTTATATACAATTTCTCCCCATTGAGGTATAATGTCTCCAGAGACAGAAACTTTGTCTCACCCTTCTCTGCTCATTCTTTTCTATTCCTAACCCCTGACTTGCAAATAATTGGTAATCAATAAAAATTTGTTAAGTCACATATATTTAGCTGGGATATTTTATCTTATTTAAAAACAAGTTTAAATTATGAATCCCCTAAAGCAAAAAATTGCCAAAGTTCCATATTCTATACTACACCTGGTTTACTTGATGCACTGCAAATTCACAGGAAACAAACAAGCAGAAGACTTGGTCACAGGTAACAAAAACCAAGATTGACAAGGGAGACTACATGAAACTAAAAGGCTTCTGCACAGCAAAGGAAACAGTCAATAGAAGGAAAAGGCAACTTATGGAGTGGGAGAAGATATTTGCAAACCATATACCTGGTCAAGGGTTAATATCCAAAATATATTTTAAAAAAACTTCTACAACTCAATAGCAATAATAATAATCTGGTTTAAAATGATCAAAAACAACAGAGACTTTGGACACAGAAACAAACTGAGGGACATGGAGGGAGGCAGGTGGAAGGATGGGAGAGCCTGGTGGTGGTACTGGGGAATACCTAAAGCGTGGAGCACTGGGTGTGGGGAATGGGGAATGAATCTTGGAACACTGGGGAAAAAAATTTTAGTAACAATAAAAAAAAATAAAATAAAAAATTAAAAAAAATTTTTTAAAAATGATCAAAAAAACTTATTCTCCAAAGACAACACAAAAATGACCAACAGATATATGAAAAGATGTTCAACATCATTAAGTATCAGAGAAATGCAAATCAAAAGCATAACGACAACTCACCTCACATCTGTTAAAATGGCTATTACTAAAACACAAAAGAGAAGTGTTGTTGAAGATGTGGGGGAAAAAAGGAACCTTTGTACACTGCTGGTGAGAATGTAAAATGATGTAGACACTATGGAAAACAGTATTAAAGTTCCTCAATAAATTAAAAACAGAACTAATCCCACTTCTGGGTATACAACCAAAGGAAGTGCAATCAGAATCTTGAAGAGATATCTGCATTCCCATGTTCACTGCATCATTATTTACAATAGTCAAGACATGAAACAATCTAAATGCTCTTCAGTGAATGAATAGATAAAGATGATGTGGCATATAATATATAATGAAATATTATTCAGGCTTAAAAAAGAAGGAAATCCTGGGGCACCTGGGTGGCTCAGTCAGTTAAGCATCTGTCTTCCACACAGGTTATGATCCCAGAACCTTGGAATTGGCCCTGCGTCGGGCTCCCTGCTCGTAGAGGGTCTGCTTGTCCCTCTTCCTCTATCCCTCCAGCCCTCCTCCACTCATGCTCAGACTCTTTCTCTCTAATAAATAAAAATATAAATCTCAAAAAAAGGGGGGGGGAAATCCTGCCATTTGGGACAACACGGATGAACCTGGAAGATACCATGATAAGTAAAATAAGCTAAACATAGAACGACAAATACTACAAGATCTCACATTTATGAGAAATCTAAAATAGTCAAACTCATAGAAGCAGTAGAATAGTAGTTGAGGAGAAAGGGAAATGGGAGATATTTGTCAAAAGATATGAACTGAAAGATATTTCAGTTATGCAAAATAAATAAGTCCTAGAGGTCTATTGTACAGCATAGTTTCTATAGTTAACAATACTATATTGTATACTTAACAATTTGTTAAGAGGGACTTATGTTAGTTAGGTGTTCTTATCACAAATAATAATAATAATAAATAAAAGTGGGAGGAAACTTCTAGAAGTGAGGGCTATGTTTATGGCATTGACTAAGATGATGGTTTCATGGGTGTATACTCAACTCCAAATTCATCAAAATACACATTAAATATGCACAGCTTTTGTATGTCAATCATACCTCAATAAAGTGTTTTTTTTTAAGCCTGGAAAATACAGATGTCATTTTTATAGTCACAAAAAAACTTGCCTAAATATCTTAATAACATTATTACCAACCAAAAACAAGGTACAATTTAATATATAAGAATGCATATAATATGGGAAAGTAATAATAATAATAATAATAATAATAATAATAATATTCTATTAAGAAAGCCATGCTTTCTGTGGTGGCAGCATTTGTTCCAGGAATGAATATACATTTTTTTTACTTTAAATTTATTTTATTTTTTCAGTGTTCCAAGATTCATTGACCATCCCCTATGCCCAGTGCTCCATGCAATAGGTGCCCTCAGTACCCACATTTTCTTTATTGATTTTAAAAGAAATGGAATATACAAATAACTATACCTCAAGATCTATTCATAGGTATTTTCAACAAAGATTCAAAGATGTCAATAAGGCTAAAGTAGGCAGTGATATTGGAAAAGACAAATCTCTTTCGGGGACTTTTGTAGCCAATAAAATAAGAATTTTTTTTATTAACACAGAACTCAAAGGAAAAAATAGAGCTGGCATCTCTGGTTTTCTTTTCTTTTTTAAAAAAGATTTTATTTATTTATTTGAGAGAGAGAGAATGGGGAGTGGGTGAAGGGGGTGAGGAGTAGAGGAGGAAGGAGATGGAAAGAGTCTCCAGCAGACTCTGTCCTGAGCACAGAGCCTGACTTAGGCTTGATCTCCTGACCCTGAGATCGGGGTCTAAGGCAAAACCAAGACTTGTACACTTAACCAACTAAGCCATCCAGGCACCAAGGCATCTCTGACTTTTTCAAAACAGCCTGAATTTGCACCCCTAAAAATACATTCTCTCCTCTCAGCCTGTCTTCCACTTCTTCCATTCCTCTCAGAAGCCCAGGGAAATTCCGACGTTCTCCTGTCATTGACCAAAGATGAGCACATCAACTATGGTAGAAGTTGCTAGTCCCCTGGTGACTATGTCAGAAACCCATGTATTTCTCCAGGTATTACTCAGCATGCAATATCTTCAGTAAATAAACAGTTTTGGCCTCCTTTATGGCTCAGACAATAACAACACAAACGAGTCTAGGTGAAGGTGGAGGTTGGAGGTAGGGATAAGGTCAGGGTGGTAAAGGCGAAAGAGAGAAAGAGTAACATGAAGGGAAAACCCCTTCTTGACTCTGAGCACAGCTGTTTTTCTCTCTCTCTTTGAAGTATCATTTTGCATCAAACCCAGCTTAATGAGCTTAACCCACTGTTAGACCCTGCTGTGGGGTTACAAAAAAATTTTCCCAAACTCATGAATCAATCTATTTTTATACATGGAAAAAATCTGGAAAATAACATAGGGCATTTTATTATCAAAGGTCAGTTATAATCAAATGATTCAGAATTCTTGCTTTGAGTAGTCAGGATGTAGCATTGCAGGAGCCAGAATTTATTAAGGTTTTTCTGGTGAACATGGAGCCAAAACTTATTTTGGAAATGTAAACTATTTTGAAAGGCAGAGCACAGGCATCAACATATCATATGCAGTTTGGCTAAATAAATTGGGCTTGCTTTCTTACAAAATCCTAGAAACTTGAAATGTCTTAAGGATTTCTCAAAGGTCAATTTATCTTGGGCTTTACCTCAATTCGGTTTTCCTTCCCATTTATTTAAAAATCCTAATAATAAATTTACTTTGATGTTATGCTTAGTAACCTCTCTTTGTGCAGTCCTAGGAAATGTGAGAGAAGAAATTGTAAAAATAAAATCTCAAAAATAAAATGGTCCCTTTCCTCTTTCACTTTCCCTGTCCTTCCTGAGCAATGTAGTATAAAGACGTTAGGTAGGATGGAGCCAGCTAGTTACTAAAACATGGGGTGTAGGGAGAACAGCTGATATAAAGTGTTGGAGCCCATAAGCGGTAAGGGTGGCATCCACACAGGAGTCATAACCCAAGAAGGGTGAGTAGGTAGTCCATGAATAAGGGTGGCTTCACAGGATGCCTGGGTGGCTCAGTCAGTTAAGCATCTGCCTTTAGCTCAGATGATGATCCCAGGATCCTGGGATTAAGACCTATGTCAGGTTCCTTGCTCAGTGGGGAGCCTGCTTCTCACTCTGCCTGTCACTTCCCCTGCTTGTGCTCTCTCTCTCTCTTTCTGACAAATAAATAAATAAATAAAATACTTTAAAAAAAAAGAGGGGGTTGGCTTGACATGAGTGGGAGAGCCTGAGAAAAGCCAGTGAGACTCCACAATAGAGGGATGCCTGAAGTGGCCCAGTGAAAATGAAAAGGGCACCCAGATGAGTGTATAAACTGGCCATCTTTTCCGGGAGCTGGGAGGAAGATATGATGTGTCTGAGTTCAAGAAAGATACAGATGACATCAACACAGAAGATAGTGTAGTATATAGCATTGAGGTCCAAGTGATAGATGAGGGGGGAGTATCTGCATGAGAATGCAGCCTGGCATGGGTATCAGTAGTCCTAGTAGGCTAATGAGGGTATCCACATAGGTGGAAAGCCCTACACAAGTTGTCTGTGTTCGAGTGGGATGAAGAGGAGCAGCCCAATGTCAAAAGTTGTAATCTGAGTAAGGTGAGAAGAACATTAGAACCTTAAGAAACCAGAAGGCTTCAGCCTGAGGATACAGTCAATACAGGATATTTGAGCTCAAGTGGTGTTAGGCTGAGGTCCACTAGAAATTAGGGCAGTAACAATTGATTAGTTACAAACAGAGAGGCTAATCAAATAAGAAGCATATTTAGGACAAGAGAAGCCTTCTTTCTCATTGTTGGAAAAGAGAGTTATGAATATGGGAAAGAAGAAAATTGGGATAAATCTTGGGATGTTGGATTGGAATTAAAAATAATTGGCATAAAAATGTGGATTTTAATTATATATGCACAAAGAGATATAGATGAAAATTTGTGTGTATACACACACACATATTCCTCACTAGCTCCATTCATTGAGAGGGCCTGAGAGGAGTGACATCCCCAAAACAATGAGTACATCCAGCTTCCAGATCATGATGTCTAACTATTGTCAACTAAAAGGGACCAGAACTCCTCAAAGAAACATCTGATTCCATATCTGGGGTAGGAAAAACACAAAATGAGCCTGTGACATTTTGCTGAGCCACAAGGTAAGAAAGTGCTCAAAGAATGATGACATTGTATCAACAGACACAGAATCCAGACTGAAGAGGCTCCTACTGGCCAAACTACAGACAATGTGGACAACTAAAATAAATAATGATAGTAATTCATTTTAATCTATTGAATAAAATGGCAATCCATAAGACTAGATTAATATAAATAAATGAAAAGATAAATAGAAAGTTTGATTTGAAGTGAAATATTTACTTACTTTCAAAGCAATCCCCCCACCCCAATACATATGATTTATAAAGGAGAAACAGTAACTTTACAGTAGAGGATTTCTAAATCACCTAAAAAAAGTGATCAGATTGGCACTATCAATATGACAAATCAAAATTGTATGCTACCTGACCGGATGCAAGGAGAAGAACACAGCATCACTTCTGGGATGTTGCCTGCCAAAGAATAACCTGAGTCTGCTCATAATGAAATATCAGAGAAAAAAAAAACTAAAGGACACTCTACAAAATAACAAATCTGTCATCTTCCAAAGTGCTCAAGTCACAGAATCAAGGAAACATGACTAAAGATAGAGGCACGCTAAAGAAACACAAGTAAATGCAATGTGAGATTCTGAACTGGATCCTTCTCTTATGAAGGACATCACAGGGACAAAAGCTAAAACTTCAACAGGGGGATAGGACAGAGTGGTAGAAGTGTGTCGATGGAATTTCCTGATTTTCACGGTTGTTAATGTGGTTATATAGGCAAATGCCCCTGTTTGTTAGGAATACAAGTTTTTAAGTAGAGAAGAATATCTTGTCAAAAACCTACTCTCAAATGAGTAAGTTACTCTCACTTTTGAGTCTTGTAACTTTTGTGTACATTTGAGATAATTTCAGAATTTTAAAATGGCAAAATGGTCATACTATGTGTTCTGGGCTGGCCAGGGTCTGACAAAGGCCTTAAGTCGAGTCTCTGCTGAGTGACTCAGCAGGGAAGGACACAAGACTGTGGGGCAGCATACTCTACCCCACCCAGCAACCGAGGAGATGACACATCTATGTCTTCTCAGAGCAGAGATGTCCTGATATGTGCAGGGCAGTCCTTTCTTGTTCTGAGTCATCAGGTAAAATGAGCTTCCTCTGATCTTTTCAGTAAAAATGATCAAAAAAAAAAAGTCCTTCCCCTGGGTCCATTCTCCTGTAGGTGAACCTCTAGTAATGGGATGGGCAGGGAACAAACCTGAATTTGGAAAGCTAAAACCTGGTTTGACCTTGGCCTCTCTGAGAACCTATCCTTCCTACTTCAACAGTGGCCGTGAGCATCAAATGAGATACATGTGGAAAGTTTTTATGGAGTGCTATGTAAATGCTAGTATTCTAGTGGCTGCTCCCCACCATCAGAGCACAAATGAGGCAAAGTTAAGAAGTAGATGAGGTTGTTTTTGGTTTCCCTTCTCTATTTTCCTTTACCTTACTTCTTGTAGCCTTCTGAAACTACCTCTAATCCAGTGTTCTCAGCAGCCTACTCTATTACCCTGTCTTGAACCACGTGGAAGTATCTCTTTATCAAAATTCTAGTCGCTCAGCCAGCAGAGGAAACTTATGCCTCAGTCATGTATCTCAACTGTTTTACCATGTGCTAAGCCTGTAGGACCAATTCAGAAGGTATATGACACAAAGGCCCTGCCCTCAAAAAGCTCATACTCCAGTTGAATTACTAACATATCTAGGGAGTGTTTTTATTTTAAAAGAGAATATTTTAAAAGATAATATTTTGATGCCAAACACAAATGTCCAAGGGAGCTAATTAAGCCATATAACAGATGAGTCTCAGCCTGAAGCATGATATGGGGATGGGGAGGGAAGCAAAAGGATGGATGGCCAAGGAAAGGTGACCCTTCTCAAACCAAGCCTTCCCAGGTCTGCCACCTTGTTTCCTCATCTGTAAGTACAAATATGTATGGTACTTACCTTATGAAGTTGTTGAAGGATCAAGAGTTGATACTCTGAACTGGTGCCTGGTGCTCAGTAAGTACTAGGTAAGCACTAAATGTTAGCATAAAATTATGAAGCTGTAGAAATAAGCAGTTCTAGGCAACAAATGACACTGCTCTAAGTAGAAAAGAAGGATGAGGAAAAGCAGGAGACACTGGAGAAAGACAAGGAGGAAAAACACTGAGTATTATGTTACCTTCAGGATCTCAATTTTAAAACCTTAAGGAATAAGAATGAATCCTTAAAATATCCTTAAGTATCTTAAAACTTAAATAGTAATAATAAAACCTTAAACTTGCTGCCTGTGAAATCACTTTTCCTATAGCAAAACCTATTCACGTGTAAGGTGTATGTATGCAAATACATTTACTGAAAGAACAGGAAAATGAGCTCATATAGGGAAAATAACATTGTTTTTATTGCTTTTAGCTATGGGAATATTAATACTCACTCAAACACAGATATTCACAGAACTATCATGTCAGACTGAAAATACAGGGTTTCATTGACTGTGTCCAATTTCACCATATCCATGATGTCCACTTGGTTGGGTGAAAATTTCAGGGTTGTCCCCTTGGCACATTTTGCTTCACTACTCCTTTATATTACTATATATATTTAGAGCCATGTGTTCCTTCTCCTGGATTAGAAGGAGAGGAACAACTGAAGTTGATCATGAATCCCCTTGTTTGGTGTTCCTTTCTGAAAGAAATAAGTAGAAGAGTCTAAAAGGGAAGCACAAGGAATAGCATGAGTGAGAGCGACACAACATGTCTTCTTGTGTCATTCCTGCTCTAAATATTTAGCGAGAAATTTTACTATCCAAGGCATGATCCACCAAGCCTTTCTTTGCAGCACCTGCCTCCAACAAAAGCCAATGCTCCCCCAAGCACAAACAGCCATCTTAAAGTCTCCTCTGCTAACAGTAACAGATACGATAACTCCAAAATGCCTTCTCTCATAGTTTGTAGGTTGAAGTTAATAATCTGAGCACATAGAATACCATTTATGTATATTTAGCTATTTAGATAGAAATTAAACCATGCTGGTATAAAGAAAGCAAGCAATGGTAATTTTTAATAATAACAGCTAGATTTATTGAGCCATTATTATATGCTAGATACTGTGCATTATCCAATCCTCATGAAACCTATGAGCTATTAATACGATTTACATTTTACAGATAAGAAAACTGAGACTTGGAGGAGTTAAATACCTTGTCCAAGTTATATGCCTAGAAAAATAGAACCAAGATTTAATTCAGACAGTTAAAAATTAAAGCTCTCAAGCCTACCAAATAGGAGAATGTATTTGCAAATAATATATCCAATAAAGGATTAATATCCAAAATGCATAAAGAACTTAATTCAACTCACCACCAGAAAAACAAATAATCTGAATAAAAAATGGACAGAGGCCCTGAACATTATTTTTCCAAAGAAGAGAGAGACAAGGTGGCCAGCAGACACATAAAAGATGTTCAACGTGACTAATCATCAGAGAAATGGAAATCAAAACCAAAATGAGATATAAAAATCAAAATATCATATGATCCAGGGATGCCTGGGTGGCTGCATTGGTTAACATCTACCTTTGGCTCAGGTAATGATCTCTGAGATTGAATTCGGCACTGGGCTCCTTGCTCAGTGGGGAGACTGCTTCTCCCTCTGCCTGCTATTCCCCTCCTTGTGCTCTCTCTCTGACAAATAAATAAATAAAATGTTTTTAAAAAATATGTCATATGATCCACTAATTCCAATATGGTATATTTACTCATAGAAAATGAAAACACTAATTTGAAAAAGTATATGCACCCCGATGTTTACTGCAGCATTATTTACAATGGCCAAATTATAGAAGCAACCTAAGTGTTCATAAGTAGATGAATGGAGAAAGAAGACGTGATATAGAAACATAGATATAGATATAAACACACAATGGACCTAGAGGGCATCATGCTAAGCAAAATAAGTCAGAAAGACAAATACCATATAATATCACTTAGATGTAGAATCTAAAAATCTAAATAAAGGAAAAACAAAACAAAAAGAGAGAAACATACCTACAAATAATTAAGTGGTTGCCAGAGTTACATATAAAATGACTATTTATATCTGTATATATAGTGCTGCTCATCCATTCATCTACTATTGGACAAACAGCCATCTTAAAGTCTCCTCTGCTAACAGTAACAGATACGATAACTCCAGCATCCAGATGCCTGCTGCTTCCATAATTTTGCTATTATAATAATGCTGCAATAGACATAGGGGTCCATATATCTTTTTGAATCAGTGCCTTTGTATTCTCTGAGTAAATAGCCAGTAGTAATTACGAGATCATATGGTAGTTCTATTTTTAATTTTTTGAGCAACCTCCATACTGTTTTACAGAGTTGCTGCACCAGTTTGCATTCTCACCAACAGTATACAAGGGTTCCTATCTCTCCACATCCTCACCAGCACCTGCTGTTTTCTGTGTTGGTGATTTTAGCCATTCTGACAGGTATGAGGTGATATCTCATTGTGGTTTTGATTTGCATTTCCCTGATGATGAGTGTTATTGAGAACCTTTTTATGTGTCTGTCAGGCATCTGGATGTCTTTGGAGAAATGCCTGCTCACGCTTTCTTCCATTTTAATCAGATTACTTGTTTTTTGGGTGTAGGCTTTTTTAAGTTCTTTACATATTCTAGATACTAGCCCTTTATCAGATACATCATTTGCAAATATTTTCTCCCATTAAGTAGGTTATCTTTGATAATTTTAGATTTATTATTCTGCAGTTGCCTAAAGAGTGCAGAGTTTCTGCATGTCCATCTAGTTTCCCTTAATGTTAATATTACATAACCAAGTAATTAATTCATTGAAAGTAGAAATTAACATTTGTTCAACACTATTACCTAGATTACAGACTTTATTCGAAAAATTTTTTGCTGATATATTTTTCCCATTCCTAGATCCAACCCATTTAGTTGTCAGTGTCCTCCAAGCTGCAGTAGTATTTCAGACTTCCCTTATTTTTCCTGACCTTGATACTGTTGAAGGATATTATTTTGGTATTTTATAGACAGTCCTTCCATTTGGGTTTTTGGAGGATTTCTCATGATTATACTCAGGTTACAAATTTGGGGGTGGGGAATAACACACAGGTGAAGTCCCCCTTTTATCACATCACTATTAGTACATGATATCAACACTATTACTCATGATGTTAATTTTGATCACTTGGTAAGGGGATGTCTGCAACATCTCTTCACTGTAAAGTTATTATTTTTCCCTGTCTATGCTCTATTCATTAGAACTAAGTCACTCAGTCTTACACAAGGGATAGAAATTAATATACACCACCTGGAGAAGGGAGCATCAAAGAATTTGTGAATATATGTTATAACCACTATGGCAATTCTTATTTAGGGAGTTACTTTAAAATTGTGTGAATATTCTTTTTCTCCTTACAATTTTGGTCACTAATTGTAGTATTCATCAATGGGCACTGCCTGCCGTAATTACTACTCTCACATTGTAATGGTGATTTTTATTTCCCTCATTGATTCCATATTTATTAATTGGACTTCTGCAAGTATAATTTGCCCATTCTTCCTCATTTATTTATTTATTCAATAATTTATATCAAGATATATAAATTCAGCATGTAAAAAATTAGTATATATAAACCACACATTTTAGACCCTTCTTATTTAAACTTTTATCTTGAAAGAATTTTATATTTATAGAAAAGTTACAAAGAGTACCCATATATCCCTCGCCCTGCTACTGTTTCCCCTAAAGCTATCAGCTTATATTGTTGTGGAATATTTGCCAAAACTAAGAAACTAACATTGACATATCACTATTAAGATAACAGGTTATTAACTTAATTAAGTTTCAAACTTATTTGGATTTGACCAGTTTTCCTATTAATGTCTTTTGCTGTTCTAGGAGCCAATCTGGGATGCTATATTACATGTTATTGCCATTTCTCCTAGTCTTCTCTGGTCTGTGATACTTCCTTTCTTCCACATCCTCTTTAGGAAGGTTATGTCATGCATCTGTGATATGGTTTGATTTATTTGACATACTCTTCATTCCTGGGATCTTTTTAATCTCCTGGTTGATTTTTTAAAAATTTGCATACAGTGAAGTTCACTCTTTATGATGTATACTTCTATAGGTTTTCACAAAAAGCACAGCATGATATGCCCATCACCACAGTACCATTCAGACCAGTTTCATCACCCCAAAAATTCCCTTGTGCAGCCCATTTGTAGTCCAGCCTCCCTACTTCCTCAAACCCTTGGTAGGAAATGATGTTTTCTGTCTGTAACTTTACCTTTTCTAGAATGTCATATAAATGGAATCATATAATATGTAGCCTTTGGGGTTTAGCTTTATCCACTTGGAAAAATGCATTTAAGATTCACCCATGTTGCATGAATCATCAGAAAGCAAAAGTTTGAATTTTGATAACGTTTAACTTATCAAGTTTTTCTGTTATGGATCATGGCTTTGGTGTCATATATAAAACTTATTGCCAAATTGAAGATCTTAGAGATTCTTTTTTTACATCTCTCTTTAGAATTTTATAGTTTTACCTCTTCCATTTAGATTTATGACCCATTTTGAGTTAATTACTATGTATTGTATGAAGTAAAGGGTCAAGGATCATTTTCGCATAAGAATACCAAATTGTTCTAGGACAACTTGTTAAAAAGACTATCCTTCTCTTCTTGAATTGCCTTGGCATCTACTGTTGAAAATCAATGTAAGTGAGTATATTTCTTTTTTTAAAGATTTTATTTATTTATTTGAGAGAGAGAGAGTGAAAGAGAGAGAGCATGAGAGAATAAGAGAGAGAGAGGAGAGGTCAGAGGGAGAAGCAGACTCCCCGCCAAGCACTCAGCCCAATGTGGGACTGGATCCCAGGACTCCAGGATCATGACCTGAGCCGAAGGCAAGATGCTTAACCAACTGAACCATCCAGGCGCCCCTAAGTGGGTTCATTTCTGAGCTCTTTTGTTTTCCTTTGATTTAAAGTGTCTCTTTAGCTCAATACTCAACACTCCTCATTACTGCAGCTTTATGATTATAGCCTTACAGCTATATAATTTTAAAATCAAAAAGTGCAATTACTCGAACTTTACTCTTTTTTAAAAATTGTCTTGTCTGTTACAGGTGTCATGAGCATACTATGAAAGCACACACATGAGTTGTGTCTTTCCACAATGTCAGCTTTATTCAGTCATAAAGCAAGGTTAATATAGTTAGATAGCAGGCTCAGGATTCCAAACTCAATGACATTTCACCATGTGATAAAATTGGCTTCTTCCATGGCACACAAAGCTGAACAGAAGAGACACCACACAAACAAGATAACAGAGGGCGTAAGAAGTTAATGAACCAAACACTGAGTCAGTTTGTGGGTGTACAGGTGAGATAAGGCCTCAGTCCATTTGGGTCAGCTCTAGGCACTTACTGCTTATTATATTCAAGCAGTGAAGGATCTCAGCTCTATTTGGAGATCAACTGGGCAGAACCTTTAGGAGCAGCTGCATTTTTAAGTGGTCAGACAGAAGGGTCATGTTTGAAAAGTCTGACACTTTGCTGCAAACCTCCTTCCTTTTAAAAGAATTTCATCAGTATTGGGTCCCTGTAGGCCTCTTCTGCTTTTGCTTTTTATCAGTTCTGGAGTGTTAGCTGATGTTGGTCTTTGCCATGTCTCACGGCTGCTATCCTTAACTGTGTGTCATTGCTTCACACAGGCCCTGTTTGACACGAGTGATTCCATCTTGCTCTCCACAATGGGTCTTTTGTATTTACATGTAAATTTTAGAATCAGCTTGTCTTTCTACAAAAGAACTTCATAAGATTTTGATTGAGGTCACACTGAATCTATATGTGAATTTTTAGATAACTAATATCTTAAAAAGATTGTCTTCTGAGCCATGAACTTGAAATACCTGTTTACTTACTTAGGTCTCTTTATTTTAATTTAATTTAATTATATTTTATTTTTAATTTAAATTTAACTAATTAACATATAGTATGTTATTAGTTTCAGAGGTAGAGGTCAGTGATTCGTCAGTCTTATATAATACCCATTGCTCATTACATCATGTGCCCTCCTTAATGCCCATCACCCAGTTACCCCATCCCCGCATCCACTCCCCTCCAGCAACCCTCAGTTTGTTTCTTGTGATTAACAGACTCTTACAGTTTGTCTCCCTCTCTGACTTAGTCTTATTTTTCCCTCCCTTCCCCTATGATCCTCTATTTTGTTTCTTAAATTCCACAAATGAGTGAAATTATTTGATAACTGTCTTTCTGGTTGACTTATTTTGCTTAGCATAATACCCTCTAGTTCCAGCCATGTCATTGTAAATGACAAGATTTCACTTTTTTGATGGCTGAGTAATATTTCATTGTGTATATATACTACATCTTTATCCATTCATCTATTGATGGACCTCTCAGCTCTTTCCACAGTTTGAATATTTTGGGCATTGCTGCTGTAAATATTGTGGTTCAGGTGCCCCTTTGGATCACTATAATGGCTTCTTTGGGGTAAATACCTAGTAGGGCAATTTCTGGGTCATATGGTAGCTCTATTTTCAACTTTTTGAGGTACCTCCATACTGTTTTCCAGAGTGGCTGCAAAAGCTTGCATTCCCACCAACAGTGTAGGCGGGTTCACCTTTCTCCTCATTCTTTCCAACATCTTTCATTTCCTGACTTGTTGATTTAGCCATTGTAACTGGTGTGAGGTGGTGTCTCATTGTGGTTTTGATTTATATTTCCCTGATGTTGAGTGATGTTGA
This sequence comes from Spilogale gracilis, assembly GCA_004023965.1. Classification (NCBI taxonomy): domain Eukaryota; kingdom Metazoa; phylum Chordata; class Mammalia; order Carnivora; family Mephitidae; genus Spilogale; species Spilogale gracilis. The sequence goes on along the minus strand of PITA01002791.1, from coordinate 66,797 downwards.
ACATTTTTTCATGTGTCTGTTGGGCATCTGTATGTCTTTTTTGGAGAAATATCTATTCATGTCTTCTGCCCATTTCTTGACAGATTATTTGTTCTTTGAAGTGTTGAGTTTGATAAGTTCTTTATAGATTTTGGATACTAGCTCTTTATCTGATAAGACATTTGCAAATATCTTCTTCCATTCTGCCAGTTGCCTTTTAATGTTATTGACTGTTTCTTTGCTGTGCAAAAGCTTCTGATCTTGATGAAGTCCCAATAGTTCATTTTTGCCTCTGTTTCCTTTGGCCTTTGGAGATGTGTCTAGCAAGAAGTTGCTGAGGCTAAGGTCACAGAGGTTGCTGCCTGTGTTTCTCCTCTAGGATTTTTTAAAAAGATTTCATTTATTAATTTGACAGAGAGAGAGAGAGAGAGAGAGAGAGAGAGGGAACATAAGCGGGGGGCCAATGGAGAAAGAGAGAAGCAGGTTTCCTGCTGAGCAGGGAGCCTGATGTGAGACTCGATCCCCAAATACTGGAATCATGACTTGAGCTGAAGCCAGATGCTTAAGGACTGAGCCACCCAGGCACTCCCTCCTCTAGGATTTTGATGGATTTATTTAGGTCTATTTAATTTCTCAGAAAATAAGGTGTTTCTTGAAGATGAAATCATAATAACTGACAGTTAAAGTACACACAGCAAAGTCACAGGATTTAGAATTATCTAAGGCATTCTAAATTGATGACAAATAACTTTATATATTTCAAATCCTCTCAAGAAAATGGAATTTAGTAATTGATATCATAATGATAACCCAAAGTCATTTGGAGAGTATCTAATGCTATCTAGTATGTCATTTAACAAGGCAAAACAGTACCTACTTTTTAGAAATCTTTAATTAATAGTGGTAAAAATAAAATAAAGTATGGAGCTTGAAAGAGTAAGTTTCAGTTAAATGGAAAATTCACTAAAAAGAAATACATCATTTCCAATTATAGTGAAATATTGAGAACCCTCTACAAACGACACCCTTTCTCATGTTTTAGAAGTGACATAGGCAGGCCAGGTTTCTCCTGCATGGGGAACTCCCTGAGAGAGACAGTAGGAGTTTTTCTTTCACTATATTTAGGGCTTTGCAGGATGTTGTTTTATCTTGTTTGTAATTTCAGAAAGTAGCTGACAATGTGCAGGTGCCTCTAAGAACTTCCCACAAGAAACACAATCTGTTTTCTCTCAGCAAAGGAAAAAAAAAAAAGGTTTCAAAGAGCAGACATGAAAGCTGTCGAGTTTGTTTTTCTCTTTCTTACAATACTAAGTAAATCTCCTTTGACTTTACAGCTTTGGTAGTTGAAGACGTTAAAGGAGAGTAAAGGAACTTCAATCATTGTGGACAATTGTTTCTCGAGTCATACTCTTTTATCATTCTCTGCTGAATGCTTCATTAAATGGATATTAGAGCCTAACTATATACTTGAACTATTCTATTCAATCAGGGCTCAAAGAAATAGGCATGGCCTCAAGAACTTTTCATTAAGTGCTATACAGGTTCAGCCCCAGCAGAGTATATGGGAAGAACCAGTGAAAAATGTTCTTTTTTGTTAAACATCCCTGTTGGCTTAAATTTTTTTTTTTCTCTGAAAGTCATATTGGTATATAATGTTTTCAGTGAGAAGGCTGAATACAGGAAGAAAAGAAAAATAAAAGCTAAGCCTGTGGGGGATATAAACCATTTAACATTAATAAATTTGTTATTATTGAATAACACCTGGAATCCAGGAAGTCATTGGTCTTTTTAAAATTTCTCTAATCCTTAGTAGCAGAGAAATAATATCTCATTACAAGGTTGGTTGGTTGGTTTGCCACGATGATTATATCGTTATTACTATGGCCTTATTATGGTGATTATTTATATCACTTTGCCCAGAACAAAGGAAAAAAAAAATACCCACCAAAGCTGTATTCAATGTTTGCTGTCAACATTAACAAAATGTAACATTTTTCTTTTTTTTTTTTTTTTTAAGATTTTATTTATTTGACAGAGAGAAACACAGCCAGAGAGGGAACACAAGAAGCGGGAGTGAGAGAGGGAGAAGCAAGCTTCCCGCCGAGCGAGGAGCCCAATGCGGGGCTGGATCCCGGGACTCCGGGACAATGACCTGAGCCGAAGGCAGAGGCTCAACCACTGAGCCACCCAGGCACCCCACAAAATGTAACATTTTTCAATAATTAACTTTAACTTACCTTAGTCTTTATATCTTTAGTATATTATATGTAATGTTGGGTGGGGAGCAGTTTAATGTTTGGCATTATATGAGGTGGGGGGTCTCCAAAATCAAAAATACCTAAGATCAACTATTGATCTTACAATGACTTTGTCATTCAGATACCGGGTGGGAGGAAATACAGTAAAGCATTCCCAGATAGATGTTCTTCAACCAGTGGCTCTGTTTGTGGCTCTATCCACCACAATCATAAAAGCACTATGACATTTGCAGTGGGTGATTTGCTACAGATATGTCCCTACCCCCACTGCCCTCATTACTTCATTCCCTGTTGTTGCAAGTATCACTAGTCTCTCTGATTCCCTGTCTTTTCTTTGCAGCAACAGATTTAATTTTCTAAAACTCATCTTTCATCATGTCACTGACCTGCTCAAAAACATGCAGTCAGCTAAGAGGAGAAAATAACAACTCTCTAATATGGCTAACGGGGGAAACCCAGTCAAGCTTCCACACTTTTGGACAAAAGTGCTGACCAATGTCCGAAGCTAAGAGGATGTTCTTGGGTTGGAGCCCAGAGTGAAGCAATGATGGTACCTAAGCATCATCTTTGAAGAGAGAAATGATCTGTGCCAATTTTCATCTGTAAAGCTTTGTTTGCTTAACACTAGGCCTATTTAGTTATTTTTAGAATTCAACTTCTTTTTCTGTACTTATTAATTCATTTAACAAACCTACCTTGAAGGAAATTATTCGGTTTACAAAGATAAATAACACTCTTCACTCAAAGAATGTATAGGTTAATGAAAGAAACAAAATAATTGTAATTCTCAAAGAGGTGTGATCAAGAAACACAAATAAATAGCACAAAATTTGATGGGGAAGGGTGGGGGGTTGACTCACTCTGTTTTCAAAGTCCAGGAGAAGGAGTTATTTAAGTTGAGTCTGAAAGAAGAAACTGGAGAATGGAAGATTGGGCAGAAAAGAGGCATTTCAGGCAGAGAAAACTGCTTACATTATGATACCAAATGGCTTACTGCACTCAGGAACTTCTAACTAGCTCACTCTAGCTGAGTGGTGAGAGATGAGGTACGCAGTTAAGCAAGGGTCAAATCATGAGTCTTGTGATCCACAGTAAGAATTTTAGACTTTATTATGCAGAAAAGGAAGTGGTTTGAGGAAGGAATTACTTGGTCTGATTTTCCTTCCAGAATATGATTCTAGCAACTCTCTGTCACATTTGACCTCTTAAAGGCTTCAGCTGGCCCAAATTACTTGTCACAGAAGTCAAAATAAATAGGGTACCTGTATTCTACCTTGCAACTCATCCATCCATGTCCATCACATACTCCAAAACTTCTCCATCTAGAACTCTTTGCCCTACTTGGGTCCATGTTCTATCTTCTGAGTCTCACCATTCACTGATGATATATTTTAGACTTTTGACCCTTCTGGATATAATATTGGCATTTACCAGTTCACATGATACAATGCAATTCTAGGGTAAAAAGTTCTGCCTTACATGACAAAATCCAGTTCAATACCTTCTTTCTGGGACTTGTCTAACTAGAATAGGGACCAAACAAAGGTAGTAGGAAGGCAGGTTAGAAAGGAGACAAGGAGGATAGTTGTGGAACTACTGCAATGATTATGTGTGAGATAACTAAAAGAAGGAATATGTGAAAGGGAGTCAAAAAAGTCAAATAAGCAAGATTTAAGAGGCTCAGTCACAGAGGAAAGACTTCTGGGTTCCTTACTGGGGTGCCTAAGTAGTCCCATTCACTCAGCTCAAGAAAACAGAAGAAGCAAATGTGAGGGAGACGTCTATGAGCCCAGTTGTGAATCTCATGAGTCTGCAGTTCTAATGGACATTTTAATAGGTATATTCAGGGGCAGTAAAACATCTAGGTTTTGAATTCAGGAGACTCTATACTGGAGATCTGACAGTAGTAAAAGAGATAAGCAGAAATGAGATCATCTACAGAAGAGTGTTCAGAGTGAGAAGAGGATAAAAGATGAAGTCTTGTGGAACAAAAACATATAAAAACAAGTAAAAAAGAGAATATCCAGTGAAAGAAACCAAGCACAAATGGTCAGAGAAATAGAAAGAAGATGGATTCCTGAGTAATAGTTTTAATATTTAGACATGTTTTGTTGACCTTGGAGAGAGAAGTTTCACTGAAGTTATGGGGAAAAATTATTTTATTGAAAAAAAATGAAAGCTGAGGAAGTATTTACAGAAAACATGGATAACTTCTTTTTTTAAGATTTTATTTATTTATTTGACAGAGAGAAATCACAAGTATGCAGAGAGGCAGGCAGAGAGAGGGGAGGAAGCAGGCTCCCTGCTGAGCAGAGAGCCCAATGCAGGCCTCAATCCCCAGACCCTGAGATCATGCCCTGAGCTGAAGGCAGAGGCTTTAACCCACTGAGCCACCCAGGCGCCCAACATGGATAACTTTTCCCAAAATTTGATTATTAACAAACAGAGAAAGATGATGCTCTAGCTGCTTTTATTGGATTTGGGTGGGGTAGGGTGTTATGTTATTTTTATAAATAAGAAAGTCTTGAATATATTTCTATTCTTTAAGAGAAAGAGCCACTGGAAAATAATACTGAGGAGGGCAACTGTTCGACCAAGACACGACAGAAGGCAGAAGATTGTATATGCATAAGAACTTCACATCAATGAAACAAGTGAAAATGGGTAAATATGACTACAAATAGTACCTTTGCAGATGTGGAAGTGAGAAATAGAAACATTAGTATCTGCTTACTCTGATATTACCTTTGATACAGGAAACCTGTAAGTTTTACGTTGGTAAAGGATTGGCATTGCCCCTGGTGGAATTTCCCAAAGAACCCGCTAATGGTTACAAGGCAGTTTGCGGCATTAACTTGTCACTCCTGTGATTTCCTGAAATGTAAGAGCACAGAAAGTGGAAAACATGGAAAAAAGTTCAGATATGATCATGTAAGACTGACTGATCCTAGCTGAAGATCAGTAGAACAGGTATAGGGGAAATTGTTTGAAAGAGAAGAATTTAAGCAGTGTGGATAAGGTTTGGACTAGAGAGTAAAAAAATGAGGCTGGGGAGGGTAATTCAGTAGGTGAAGAAAAAGCAATGGAAAATCTGGGTTATTTTGAATGAAATAGTAAAGATTGTTGAGAAGAGGAATTGAGAGAATGGTCAGGATGTTTACTGAGATGGTTGGAATGTTAATCAAGGTTAAAGCTGAGGACTTCAAAATTTCAGAACTAGAACATTTTCAAATGATGTCAAAATTCAGTATGCGGCCTGAGGTGTCATTTGCCTAAGCATGGCGTGGATCATGATTGTTGAGTACATGATGTCAAAGAACTCTGAGGCTAAGGCACTGGGTGCTCTGTCCCCTAAACACTAAAGTCACTCAGAATAAGTATGACCTGGGAGTTGAAATGCAACCCTTAGATGTGCATAAATGATTGTGAACATGGTAGATGGCACTGTCTACCATGTTGGTAGAGGATGGTGTCACAAAATGGCATGATTTATGAGAAAAGTATATAAACAGAGGTTGAAGGGAAATGCTCTGGAACAGTGCTTCCCAAACTTGACTGTACGTAAGAATCCCCTGGAGGGTTTGTTAAAATATGCATTGCTGGACCCTATCCTTAGAGTTTCTGTTTCAGGTCTGGATGGGGCCAGAAAAACATGCATTCCTAATAAGTTCCCAGGTTTGGGGACCACTCTTTCAGAACCACCACTCTGGAAGTATCTTATAAAGAGAATTTGCATCTTATAAAGGGAAGTGTCTTATAAAGGGAATTTTAAGTGTTCAATGTAGAACAATGTATCTCACAGGAGACACATTTCCAATTTCAACTCAGGGAATAAATGGAGAAATCATATAATTCGAGTACTTGAGCAGGCAGTGTGGCAGCAGCAATGTGATTTCAAGCTGCTGACTTAAAGTCTATGCTCTATTCCTCAGGATGTGGTGATGGGAATATTTTAGACCCTAAATTGTTTTGTTTTTTTCTCTGTATTCAGTATTCAGTACTCCAGGTAGGTTTCAATAGGGCCTACAGGTGTAACAATTGTAGGTCTGTTGTAACAAATTGAACAATTTTTTTTTAAAGATTTTATTTCTTTGACAGAGAGAGAAACAGCCAGAGAGGGAACACAAGCAGGGGGAGTGAGAGAGGGAGAAGCAGGCTTCCTGCCAAGCAGGGAGCCCGATGTGGGACTCGATCCCGGGTCTCCGGGATCATGACCTGAGCCAAAGGCAGTCGCTTAACCAACTGAGCCACCCAGGTGCCCCAAATTGAACAATTTTTGATTAGTCTACTGTTATTCATCTATTTTTCAAGCTCCAGTTTAGGTATTGCAAATAAAATAGGGATTCTGCAAGCAGGTTGTGATGATCCCAAAGTCTGATTCCAGTTCCCAAATGAGTACGTGCTAGACTGAGTTTAGTTTCAAAGCAGAGAAAGAAAAATTTGAGATAGCTTTTCTACAAAAGTAGCCTCTGGTGCTCCCAATCAATGCTAAATTCTGAAGTGTCACATGGCTAGGTCATGAGAAGCAAAATTCATGCCCCAAATAATTGAGGTACCTCTCAGACAGGATTATTTTTATTTTATTCATCGGGATGCTGATAGCCCTTTAGCTAAAATTGTCACTGCAAGGTGGTTTTTCATAGTAAGTTGGTAAACAGCAGGTTTCTTCTGGAGACAACATTTTGAATCTGGTTTTCAAGGCAAGCCTATCAACGGAGCTAGAAAATGCTTTGTCAGTCATGAGCCCTGCTTACCTAGATTTTACCATGCATTTAGCTATATACATATATGTGGAGATGGAGTAGTAGACAAAACGTACCCTCAAGCCTCAGACCAGTTGTTCCGGCAAATTATTCCCATCTACGGAAATAAATGCTGGTGAGTTCCTAATTTAAAAAAAAAAAAAGTAATTGAGGAGGGAAGGAACTCTACTTTCATAGCTCAGAATTTCCTAAGGATATGATGATATAATTCGGAGGAAATTGAGCAAGGGGGAGCTCCAGGGAAAATGTGTAGACCATATGAAGAATAAAAAAGATCCTTTAAGGAAGTAATTGAAGATGTCTAGGTTATGAAGTCTTGTATTAGCAAAGGCTGAGATGCAAAGGGTACAATGTAAACCTGGAACTCGGTCAGTCACCTGTACATTTTGTTCTTTTGAAACAGCAAATGGAGCTTTACACCCTTGTCTTCTCATGGTGAAACTAAGGGTGCTCTGAGATAGGGGGAACGTTCCAAAGTTCTCTGCCTTTGTGGTTCATCAGCTTGCAATCCCTTTGCTTGAACAATGGGAAAGTGGAAGACAGAAACTCCTAGGGGATTTTTCTCCTGATTCAGCAATGTTCAAAGGTGTTGGCCTTTGGTGACACAGTCCCATGTGTAATACCAAGATTTGTGCTGATGTCTAAAGATGGTCAGGCTTGTTCAGAGAGCACCTGGAATTTAGATATCAACTAACCTATACAAAAATGTAGGTCCCTTAAAAATGTAAAAATTTTGTTGAATATCAATAGTTTTTAAATGATGCCTATAAAGTATATTAATTAAAAAACACTTTAGTCTTTCTCACTTATAACATTACAAATTGTTATTTTAATTATAAGAGCCCACTTTAACAGCTCTTTGAAATTTTGGTGAGCCCTACCAGAGACAGATGTGTTTAAATGTCTTTTATAGGAGGTTATTTTTATTCAGATTATTTGGAAGTTTCTTATTGAATAAAAAATTATTTTCCTATGCATCTATAAGAATTTATGTTGTGGTGATGAGGCTACTTGAATGGGGCATTTAGTAACTGATTTTACAATTGAGAAAATTATATCAACAACTGGCTTGCTAATTTGAGATTACTCTCTTTTTGGTCTTTTATTTTGTCATATCCCTTTATAACAAAACATTCTACGATTTTTTTTTAAACACTATTTTTTTGGTGCCTGGTGGCTCAATCAGTTAAGTATCTGCCTTAGGCTCAGGTCATGATCCCAGGGTCCTGGGATCTAGCCCCGTGCTAGGCTCCCTGCTCAGGGGAGAACCTGCATCTCATGTTCCCTCTGCCTTTCCCCCTGTTTGTGCTCTCTTTCTCCTCTCTCCCTCTCTCTCTCTCTCTCTCTCTCTCTCTCTCTGTCAGATAAATAAAATCTTTTAAAATATTAAATTAAAAATAATAAATAAATAAAAACCCTATTTTCCTTACTTTGTATGTTATCATGTTGTTTCCTTTTATTTCTATTATTTCATTTGAAAAGGATGATAATTTGTCTGTTTCTACCATTACTCTTTAAGAGATGGTTGAGTTTTATTCATCTAGCTGGAAAAAGAGCACTAGGTTTCCCAGGCTGGGAACAACCCTCACTGGGATGGAAGCTCTGCCCTCTGGCCTTGAGGCTCTGCCATTGGAGTCATCTTTCCTTTCTCAAGAAGTGTTTGCAACCTATTGCATAGAGCACTGGGTGTGGGGAATGGGGAATGAATCTTGGAACACTGGGAAAAAAATTTAAGTAACAATAATTAAAAAAAAAAAGAAGTGTTTGCAGCTGAGTCGTTTTATCAGTCTGTTTTTGGAGTCTTTCGTTTCATCCTCTTTCTATCCATTTCAGTCCAAGCTGGCCGTGTTTCTGTTGGTATGAAATTTTCTGGAAACTTGGGGATCTCCTGTGTATGTGATGGGGACTGACTCCATCACACAATAGAGGCCTGCACAGGTCATCCCTAGATAATTCATTTTTATTTTGGGCTTCTGCTGAGGTAGCTGAGGGGCTCCATGGGTCACACATGTAATGTCTTCAAAGAGCTCCCCTGTATGATTGAATACTCTGATGTCTGATTCCTTTCAAAGCACTAGCAAAAAGTTGGCTTGCTCATTGAGAATAGCACTCCCTTGCCTTTCTCACCAGAGTATGTTTTCCTAACAGTGAATCTAATTTTATCATATTTTGCAGTATCGATAGACTAAGAATTTCCCAAATAATCAAGTCTTGTTTTCTTTTCAGCTAACCATTTTCCTTAAGTTTATCTCTGTCATCACACATTGTGGTCATGAGAAGCCAGAAGAAAACAAGCTATGTCTTCACCACCGTTTGGAAATCTCAATTAAATCTCCAGGCTCATCCCATACAAAGTCTGCTTTCCACAAAATGGCAGGACACAATCCAGGTAAGCTTTCTGTGATTAACAGGATCCCTCTTCTCTCCAGTTTTCAATAACATGGTCCTCATTTTCATGCCACTCTCACCAGCAGCATTTACTATATTCATATTTCTACTAAAAGTCTGTTCGTGATGATTTATATATTCTCTAAGACAGTATGTGTTTTCTCTACCATACTCTTTACTTCTCCTTACTTCTGAGTCCTCACTAGCAGAATCATTAACATCCATGTTTCTACTAACAGTTGGTTCAAAGCAGCATAGGCTTGCTCTATTATGCTTCTCAAAAATCTTCCATCCTCTGCCATTGCCCAACGCTAAATACACTTTCCCATTTTTTAGGTATTTCTAACAGCAGGACCTCAGCCTCAGTGTCAAAGTTACCCACTGTAACAAATTACCACAAACTTAGTGACTTAAAACAACACCATACTATCCTGTAGCTCAGAAGCTTCATAGGCTAAAATCAAAGTATAAGGCTGCTTTCTTTTGGAAGCTCTAGGGGAGAATTTATTTCCTTGCATTTTCCAGTTTCTAGAGGTTATCTGCATTCTTTGCTTCATGACTCCTACCTCCACCTTTAAAGCAAACAGCTAGTATTTTCAAATCTCTCTCACCCCCAACTTCTGACTCTCTTGTATGGTCCCTTGTGATTACACCGGAATTGTCAAGTAGTAGCCCCATCTCAATACTCAACTTAATCACCTCTGCAAAGTTACTTTTGTCACCTAACATGACATATTCACAGGTTCTGTGGGGGACATTACTTGCCTACCACACGATGGGAGTTTGGATTATTTATATGAGTCTTTTTCTCTTTTCTAATGTATTTATTTAATACTATAAATGTTTACTTGTGTCCTACAAATTTTCATATGTTGTATTTTTGTTTTCCTTACTTCAGTGTATTTTTAAATTTCTTTTATTTGAGATTTCTTTTTTGACCCTGGGATTATTTGGAAATGTGATGTTTATTTAGCAAATGTTTGAAGACTTTCCCATTACCTTTCTGTTATCAATTTCTATTTGGCTTGCATTGTGATCAGAGAACATGTTTCATATGATTTCAATACTTTTAAATGTGTTGAGATTGGTTTTCTGGTCCAAGATGTGGTCTGTCTTGGTATATGTTTTTTGGGCACTTGTAATAAATTCTGCTATGTTGAGTAAATTGTTCTATAAATATTCATTATAACCTCTTGGTTAATGAAGTTGAGTTCTACACCTTGCTGATACTCTGCTTAGTTGTTACATAACATTTTTGAGAGAGGTTTTTTTTGAAGTTTCCAACTTATGATTGTGGATTTGTCTATTTTTCCTTTCAATTCTATCAGGTTTTGGGTTACATATTTTGCTACACTTATTTTGTAGCCCTGTTGTTTGGTGCATATATATTTAGTGTTACTTACTGTTGGATTGACTCTTTCATTACATTCACCTCTTTCTTAGTAATTTTCTTTGCTTGAAAGTGTAATTTATCTGATTTAATATAGCTGCTCTTATTTTATTTTGATTAATGCATGCAAGTTATTATTTTTATTCTTCTACTTTCAACTTGATTATACCCATATATTTAAATTTCTTGTATTTGAGTTTCTTATAGACAGAAATTAGTTGGGTTATGATTTTTAATACATTCTGACAATCTCTAATGTTTAACTGGTTATTTGGACCATTTATATTTAAAATATTTGTGTTAGGGCTTAAAATTGACATTTGAATTTTTGTTTTCTCTCTGTTTGGGGCTTCTCTGCTCTTTTTCCTGCCCTCCTATGGATTGCTTCAGAATTTTTTACATTTCAACTTTGATTTTGTATGATTCTTTACTGCACATTTTGTATGGCTTTTTAGTACTTGCTCTACATATTACATGATACATACATAATTTTTCAAAGTTTACCAGTGCTAGTCATTTTACCAGTTCAGATGAAGTTTAGAAGCCTTGTATTAGTCAGTTATCCAGAGATATAGAATCAATGGGATAGATAGATATACATATATAAGAGATTACAGGAATCGGTTTATGTAGTGATGGAGTCCAAGAAGTTCTATCACCTGCAAGTTGAAGAATCAGGAAAGCTGGTGGCATAACTCATTCTGAGTCTGAAGGCTGAGAGAAAGGGGGTCACTGATGTAAGTCTCAGAATCCAAAGGCCCAAGAACCAGGAGTTCAGATGTCCTAGGAAAAGCTTAAAGAAGAAAGAGAAATTGCCCTTTGCCTCTTTCTTCCATTTGACTTCTTGAAAGATTGGATGATGCCTGCTCACATGGGTGAGGGTGGATCTCTTTACTTAGTCTACAGAATCAAATGCTAATCTCTTTGAGAAATAGCCACATAGAAACACCCAAAAGTAATGTTTTACCAGCTATCTGGGCATACCCTAGCCCATCAAACTGACACATGCAATTAGCTATCACAGTTCTTATTTCCCTTTATGTTCTTTTATCCTTCCTTTGTAGCAAGATTGTTTTAAATATTTTCTCAACATTACACTCAGAACCAATTAGAAACAGTACATTTTTAGCTTCAATTAGCAAATAAAATTTACAAAACTCAAAAGGAGAATTAATGTCTAATGTATTTACTCATATTTTTTGTTCACTGTGTTATTTCTTCCTTCTTGATATTCCAAGGTTCCTCTTTGTGCTCTTTTATGTTTAAAGAACTCTATATAGTCTTTCTCTTTTGTTCTTTCTGGGGTTTATAAAATATTCTTTTTTCCACCTTTATGGGGATATAGTTGACAAATATAGCATATTTAAATATATATATATATAATAATGTACTACAGTATATTTAAAATGTACATGATGATTTGATGTACATATACATTGTGAAATGATTTCTTAACCTTTTTTATATAGTAGATCTACTGAAAATAAATTCTCTTAATTTTCCATCATCTGAAAATGTCTGATTACCTCTTCACTTCTAAAGGATATTTTCAGTAGATGTAGAATTCTGGGTTGATAGTTGTTTTTTATCACCACCTAAAAAACATTGTACCACTTCCTCTAGACCTACATGATTTCTGATGAGAAATCCATTGTCATTCAAATTGTTTTTCCCCTAAAGGTAAGGTGTTTCTTTTTTCTTGATTTTAAGGTTTTTCCTGTCTTCAGTTTTCAGAAATCTGACTATGATGAGCCTTGATGTGGGTTTTTGGGGGTTGATCCTTTGGGGATTTCCTTAATTTATTGAATCTGTAATCTCTGAGTACTCTTTCTTTTCTTCTGGGACTCTGATGACATGAGTGTTAGGTATTTTGTTACAGTTTTATAGTTATCTAAGTCTTTGTTCCTTTTTTTGCCTTTTTTTTTTTTTTTTTTTTTTTTTTTTTTTTTTTTTTTTTTTTTTTTTTTTTTTTTACTTTTCTTCAGATTTGGGTAATTTCTATTGTTCAATATTCATATTCATTGATTCTTTCCTCTATTTCTTACTTTATGATACTGAGCCCATCCAATGAGTTTTTTTACTTTGGTTATTACAGTCTTAAGTTTTAAAATTTCATTTGTCTCTTCTTTATATTTTCTAATTATTTGTTGAGACTTTTATGTTTTCGTTGAAACTTCCTATTTTTTCACATGTTTCTAGCATATTTATAATGACTTGCTGAAGCACTGTTATGATGAGTATTTTAATATCTTTGTTAGATATTTCTAACAGTTTGGTAATCTCTGTGTTTGTATCTATTGGTCCTTTTTTTTTATTTTAAATTTATTTTATTTTTTCAGTGTTCCAAGATTCATTGTTCATGCCCCACACCCAGTGCTCCATGCAATACGTGCCCTCAGTACCCACCACCAGGTTCTCCCATTCCTCCACCCCCTTCCCACCAAGATCCTTAGTTTTTTTCTGAGTTCAAAGCCTCTCATGTTTCATTTCTCTCCCTGAATTACCCTACTTCCCATTTCCTTTCCTTCTCCTACTGTCTTCTATATTACCCCTTATGCACCACAAGTAAGTGAAATCATGTAATACTTGACTTTCTCTACTTGGCTTATTTCACTCAACATAATATCTTCCAATCCAGTCCATGTTGCTACAAAAGTTGGATATTCATCCTTTCTGTTGGAGGTGTAGTATTCCATTGTATATATGTACCACTTCTTCTTTATCCATTCATCTGTTGAAAGGCACCTTGACTCTTTCCACAGTTTCGTGATTGTGGCCATTGCGGCAATGAACATTGGGGTACATATGGCTCTTCTTTTCACTACATCTGTATCTTTGGGGTAAATGCCCAGTAGTGCAATTGCAGGGCCATAGGGTAGCTCTATTTTTAATTTTTTAATAAATCTCCACAATGTTTTCCAAAGCGGCTGCACCAGCTTGCATTCTCACCAACAGTGTAAGAGAGTTCCCCTTTTCCACAGCCTCTCTAACACTTGTTGTTTCCTGTTTTGTTAATTTTGGCCATTCTGACTGGTGTAAGGTGGTATCTCAGTGTGGTTTTGATTTGAATTTCCCTGATAGCTAGTGACAATGAACATTTTTTCATGTGTCTGTTAGCCATTTGTATATCTTCTATGGAGAAGTGTCTCTTCATGTCTCCTGCCCATTTTTTGATGTGTTCATCTTCTTTTTGGATGTTGAGTTTGAGTAGTTCTTTATATATCTTGGATATCAGCCCTTTATCTGTTGTGTAATTTGCAAATATCCTCTCCCATCCTGTGGGTTGTCTTTTTGTTTTGTTGACTGTTTTCTTTGCTGTACAGAAGCTTTTTATTTTGATGAAGTCCCAAAAGTTCATTTTCGCTTTTGTCTCCTTTGCCTTTGGAGACGTGTCTTGAAAAAAGTTGCTGTGGCCAGTGTCAAGGAGGTTACTGCCTATGCTCTCTTCCAGGATTTTGATGGATTCCTGCCTAACATTGAGGTCTTTCATCCATTTTGAGTTTGCCTTTATGTGTGGTGTAAGAGAATGGTCTAGTTTCATTCTTCTATATGTAGCTGTCCAATTTTCCCAGCACGATTTATTGAAGAGACTGTCTTTTTTTCCACTGGATATGTTTTCCTGCCTTATTGAAGATTATCTGGCCATAGATTTATGGGTCCATATCTGGACTCTCCACTCTGTTCCATTGGTCTATTTCTCTGTTTTTGTGCCAGTACCATGCTGTTTTGGTGATCACAGCTTGTAATAAAGCCTGAAGTTAGGTAACATGATGCCCCCAGCTTTGTTTTTCTTCTTCAACAATTCCTTATCAATTCGGGGTCTTTTTTGGTTTTATATAAATTTTAGGATTGTTTGTCCCAACGCTTTGAAGAATGTTGGTGGAATTTTGATCGGAATGGCACTGAAAGTATAGATTGCTCTGGTCAGTATAGACATTTTAACAATGTTTATTCTTCTGATCCATGAGCATGGAATGCTCTTCCACCTTTTTGTATCTTCTTCAATTTCTTTCATGAGTGTTCTGTAGTTCCTCCAGTACAGATCCTTAACTTCAAGATCCAACAATACATTAAAAAGATTATCCACCATGACCAGGTGGGATTTATCCAGGGATGCAAGGGTGGTTCAACACTTGCAAATCAATCAACATGATAGAACAAATCAATAAGAGAAGAGAGAAGAACCACATTTCTCGATTGATGCAGAAAAGGCATTTGACAAAATACAACATCCATTCCTGATTAAAACTCTTCAAAGTATAGGAATAGAGGGAACATTCCTCAACCTCATAAAATCTATCTACGAAAACCCCACAGCGAATATCATTCTCAATGGGGAAAAACTCACAGCCTTCCCTCTGAGATCAGGAACAAGACAAGTATGCCCCCTCTCACCACTACTGTTCAACATAGTGTTAGAAGTCCTAGCAACAGCAATCAGACAACAGAAAGAAATAGAACGTATTCAACTTGGCAAAGTCAAGTTGTCTCTTGTCTCTTGTCAAACTCTCTCTTTGCAGATTTCATGACCTATGAGTATCCAAATGACTCTACCTCCAAACTAGTAGAACTCATACATCAATTCAGTAATGTGGCAGGATACAAAATCAATGCACAGAAATCAGTTGCATTCTTATACACCAACAATGAAAATATAGAAAGGGAAATCAGAGAATCGATTCCGTCTACTATAGCACCAAAAACCGTAAGATACTTATGTGTCTATTGGTCTTTTTAAGTTAGCTTGAGATCTTCCTGATTCTTTTTATGATGAGTGATTTTATACAAACATGGACATTTGAGTATTATAAGACTGTGAATCTTATTTAAAACTGGTGTTAGCTTCCATTGACACTAGTTTGACAGGGAAAGAGTAATATACCACCTCTTACTGCAAAGGTGGGATATAGATCCTAGTTGCACATAGGGCCTCTGTAAACACCCAAGCAGCCCAGTCTTCCACATGGACCCTCCATCCCCACAAAGAAAGATGAGGTAATCTGACCAATAAAACCCCCTGCATTTTCTCCTAAGGGAAAATCACCTTGCATGAAACAATCCTTTTCTTTTACTAGTAAGTTTCTTGTCCCCAACCTCCTTCTATATAAACCTTCCATTGTGTACACCTCCTTGGAGCCCCTCTACTTATTAGATGGTATGTTGCTGGGGTGCCTGGGTGGCTCAGTTAAGCGTCTGCCTTCAGCTCAACTCATGACCTCGGAGTCCTGGCATGGAGCCCTGCATTGGGTTCCCTGCTTGGTTGGAAGCCTGCTTCTCCCTCTCTCATTCCCCCTGCTTGTATTCCCTCTCTAGCTGTGTTTCTCTCTGTCAAATATATAAAATCTTTTTTTAAAAAAAAAGATAGTATGCTACTGACTCATGGATCATTTAATAGAGCTAATTAGATCTTTAAAATATACTCAGTTGTATTTTTATTATTTAACAGGCTTTTTTGTTTGTGCTTCTTAGCATTTCCAGTTTGTTTCTTTCTTCATTTTCAAGTCTGGGATATACAAAGCAGAGATAGTCCAGCAGAATAAGGAAATGAAGACATTAATGGTAATCAGGGGTTCAATGCAGAAGAGAGGTGAAGGAAACCCCCACTGAAATGGGGAAGGGGGATCCCAGGATTGCAGGTGTGCAGTGGGCCTAAAGAGCAGCCAGTTCAAATTTGAGCAGGCATTCATAGGACTCCAAGAAAGGGATTTCCAAGAAGCTAAACCTAACAGAATATTTGGTGGTTTAAAATTACTGGGAAGATTTACATTCATGGTGGAGAATCTTAATAAACTACATAAATATACCAAAGAAAGACAATTATTAACCCTACAGAAAAGAGAAACTGAACACTGTACCAAAAACAAAGACAACAATTAATTGTAGTTTCCTATGTAGTATGGTATAATAAGATGTATATTTGATATTCATCCCTGGTTCTTGATACAGAGCACCCTTGGAGTTTCCTTAGTGGTAGGACTGTCTTCTGTTATGCATAACAATCCCCTTTTAACCTTACCTGAGTTTATGCTAAAGAGGTGACTACTAGTGGACTCCCAGACAGCTTCAGGATGGGGGCTGGTAGGCAGAGGATCCAATCTTGTGATTAGAAGGTTGGAATTTTTAGTTCCATCTCCCAACTTCCAAGGAGAGGAATGGGATAGAGGCTGAGTTCAATCACCAATGGCAAAGATTTAATAATTTCTACCTAGGTAATGAAATTTCCATAAAATTCCCTAAATAACAGGAGCGCCTGGGTGGCTCAGATGGTTAAGCCACTACCTACCTTCAGCTCAGGTCATGATCCTGGAGTTCTGGGATCAAGTTCTGCTTTGGGCTCCTAGCTCCCAGTTCCATGGGGAGTCTGCTTCTCCTTCTGACCTTCTCCCCTCTTATGCTTTCTCTCACTCACTCTCTTTCTCTCAAATAAATAAATAAAAATTAAAACATTTTTAAAAAGTCCCTAAACAACATGGTTCAGAGAGCTACTGGGTTGATGAATACATTGAGGTGCTGGGAGGAAATGGAAGAGAGGGCATGCAAGTCCTTTGCCTTCCCTCTCCCTACCTACTTGCCCAATGTGTCTCTTTCATTTGTGTTGTGTTATATCCTAAATAATAAACTAGCAAGGCTAAGTAAAGCACTCTCCTTAGTTCAGTGATTATTCTAGCCAATTGCCAAAACTGAAAAAGGGATTGTGGGAACCCCTGGATTTATAGCTGAGCTGGACAGAAGTAGAGATAACCTGGGGATCTGATACTTGTGACAAATGTCTGAACTAAAGACAGTACTGTGGTAATGAGCCATTAAATCTGTGGGGTTCACCCGAACTCCAAGAGTTGGTGTCAGATTTGGCTGGTGTCAAGAAGGAGAAAACACCACAGATAATACTTAGCTTTAAAGAGTGACTACATAATTGTAATAATTAAATTAAATATTCATCTTATCAAAATTACAATATAATTACAATATAAATTCAAAGGGAAATTATATGCATGTGTGGATGTGGGCGTGTATTCAGGTGGAAGGATAAAAGAGCACTAAATCCTCATCTCCCATAGTAGAAAGTGACTAGATAATGCCTGAAACTGAAACAAATCAATACATAGCCATATATTAGTGCTATTTAGAAATATGAAGGTAAAATGCAAAAGGAACAGCTTGTGGGATATAGGGATGGTGTCAGATAGAGGAGAGGTAACAGAACCTACTTTATTTTATGAGAAGTCTTCTATGTACATGTGTAACTTTGAGTAACAGAAAAATGAATTTATTTTTGAAAACTTATAGAAGAGCATGCTGGAGATAGCCAGAAGGTAGAGACTGAAGTCCTGGTTGACAATAGGCAGAGGACTAGTTAAAAGCCAACAGTCAGAAGTTCAGGAAGAGAGATAATCAGTACCGAATGAATGCAGTTTTAGTGGGAACAGAGGAAAGTGGTCAAATACATTGTGGTCCCAAATCAGGGAAGAAATGAAAGTAAGAGAAGAACATGTCATATCTGTAACATTTTTGTCTTTTATAACTATATACATGGTAGTGCCATTCTTAAAGGAAATGTAGAAGAAAGAGCAATTAAACAGGAAGATACTGACATTAGTTTTAGACATAATGGAGATGAGAAGCTGAGTTCTAAAGCCCAGGGGAGAGATTACAGCCATGGATTGACATTTGCCAAGGATGAGTGGTAAGTCAATGAAGCCAGGGTTGACAAAAAAGATTGGTCAGGGTAGGAAAGTCAATGACTCAACCCTGGAGAATGCCAGCATTCAAGAAGAAGGGAGAAGTGGCATGGCAAAGGAGAATGAACAGAGACAAAGAGAGATGCACCAAAATACAGTGGTGTCTTCCAGGCCAGGAGAAAGAAGAGTATCAACATGAAAGGAATCAACATCAGTGTGAGTTGTGAGGAAGTGAGTAGAACAAACACAAAAAGGTCCACTATATTTGGCAAGAGTGGTTTAAAAATAATGGGGAAGTTAAGTGTAGAACATTCTATTAAAGAGAATGACTGTGAAGGAAAGGCCAAAAATAGGGAAGAACCTGCATGGGAAAAGAATCAAAGGGAGCCCTATTTTGTTTGTATGTTCACGTAATAATTATTTTTTTTTCTGATTACAAAAGTAAAATAAGCTTTATAAAGAAATTTTGGAAGTAAGTGAAGAAATCATATTTTGGTTTATTTAGCTGTTTAGTGGAGACTAAACAGAATGCAAAAAAGATCACTAACACCACATGTGGTATGAGCCACATATATCCCAAAAGATAATGATCCAAGCCAGAAGACCCTCCTGATTCAGAACCAAAGGAAGGATATCACAGATGATAAGCCTTTAGTATCATTGCTTCTTTCTTTATATCACCAACTCAATACATAGAACCCTTCCTTTTTTAAAAAGCCTGTGTTCAATTTGAGATTGACTCAGGCAGATGGCAAGTATTTTTTTTTTCATCTGTCCTTCCATTTTTCTTAAATCACAACCTCATTATTTTGGAAAATTCAGCCCCCCGCCCCCACTCTTAGTCATGTTTTCTGGCTAGGACTGACCCCAGTCCAGTTCCAGAAGTGGAAGTTAAGCCAATCAGCACATTATTTTTTTAAAAAAGATTTTATTTGTTTATTTTAGAGATACAGAGCAAGTAAGGTGAAGAGCAGAGGGAGAGGGACAAGCAGATTCACACTGAGCACAGAGCCTGATGCGGGGCTTGATATCATGACCCTGAAATCATGACCTGAGCTGAAACCAAGAGCTAGATGCCCGACTGAGTCATGCAGGCATAGCAACCCATTATTTTTTAGCCAAGGAATTAATCCAGAACTTTTAAAGTAACTACCAAAACAGGTTCTCCTTTGTCCTCTGGCTGTGTTGTACAAAGATGGGAGATTTACACTATATGGATATGCTGGGTGGGGAATGACTCTGAGGTTGGAGAATAAAGCTAACTGCCACAGAAGACAAAACAGAAAAATAGAAAGAAACAAAGTCTATAGAGATATAATGTGAGCTATTGTATTGGCAGCGAGAGGCATATTAGGGTAAAAAACAAAAACAAAAAAAGGGAGAGAGAGAAAAAAAAATAGACCAAAAACCAAACCAAAATAAAATGAAACAAAAACAACAAAAAATAAATAAATAAACTAGAAAAAGAACTGGGAAAGAATGGGAATTATAGAAGCCAAAGGACTTTCAGGAAAATAATGGTCAATAAAATGAGAACTGAAAATAGAACCCTGGATTTGGCAATCAGCAGAATATTAGTGTCATAGCAATTTCAGCAGAATAGTAGAGTATAAATCAGATCACTAAGGCTCAGTAAACAGAAATATCTACTGGAAATTACTGGTTCAAGATATTTCATGAAAGAATGATGGCATTATTTATTGAAAGGCAGGTCATTCTGAGGTAGAGATTTTTTTAGGGAGAAAAGGAAAGGAAAAATTCTTTTTAGGCTGAAAGGAAAAATCCAGTGGAGATGAATAGATCAAAGATACAGGAGGCACTGGGGTTTGATGAATGCCCAAGATCTCCAGAAATCTCCAGAAAGGGGAGGGACGGAGTAGAGTCCCAGGTGGGGGTTTAGTATTGGAGAAAATAACACTTTTTCCTGAGAGGAGAGAAGATCTCTGTAGTTTGGAATGGGAAAGAAGTTGAGGGAACCCTGGCATTTTCCTCCAAATCTCCCTTACTACTCACTCATAGTGAATGCTAAAATTACCATATTGTATTTCTGAGTTTAGTTTCTAAAATATCTCTTTAAAATAATGGTATGTTAAATTTATTAATATTTTTTGAAAGCTGGCATTGATCTCAAAAATCTTGTATTGGAATGGAACAAATGTACTTATCTATTTTTGGTAAATCATTATGTAATTATTTTGATGTTTTATGCTATGTAAATGCTAATATTTTATTGTAATTTACATGGTACACAGACTATTAAAAATGTATCTCCTTCAGTGGTACCTAGCAGTTACCCTTAGTTTCCCAGTAATTTACAAAAAGGATTTTTTAAATTCATACATTTTACATCTCAGTGGTTTACCAAAATAACTTACCAGGTATGCCACTTTGTAGAAAAAGGAAAAAAGATCATATGTATTATTCATGCCACTTTGTAGAAAAAGAAAAAAATACACCAAAACAAATGCAAGTTTTCAAGATAATTACATTTCAAGATAATTACATTTCTTTCATCAAATCTTATCTTAAAAAGATTAGAAATAACTTTTTTTTAGATATAACTTTTTATATCTGTGGGTGAAAACATAATGGTGAAACTGCAAACTTTGTAGTGACCATTTCTGACCTTCTCAAGCAAAGTTAGTAAGCTCTGTCTGTAAAGGGGCCGGCAGTAAATATTTTAGTCTTGAGAGGCAGTGGGCAGGCTATAGAGTTTCTGTGGCAACTACTTAAATCTGCTATTTTAAATAGTCATAAACAATTCTAAATAAGTGAGTATGGCTGTGTTTCAATAAATATTTATACAACAGGCGGTGGGCCGGAGCAATCTTTTTTCTAAAAAAGAACATTTTCCACAATCACTTGGCTTTTTTTTATGCTGACGCAACCCTAGATTTAAACGAAATTAGCTTAGATGTACAAACTGAAGAGCTAACCTTTGACTTTATTTCATAACTTACTATGCAATCACTGATTCTTTTCACACAAGCTCTACGGTGATGGAATCATCTTATAATCATTTATAAAAAAACTTTAGACCATGTATCTTTATTCTAATGCTGGGAATTGTAGCTCTGACAACAAGCTTGCGTTTCCTTAGTTTAATATAGACAGGATGTCAGATTTCCTACTTTAAATATAGCTTATTACGTTGGATTTTTAAAGGTTTAAGTGTATTTTTCAATATTTGGTTATAAGTACACTTTGTTATACACTTATTTTGATACTACAATAAAATTGCATTGTTAGTAATTTCAAGATTGAAATTACAAGACCCCATAGAAATCTAATTAATTGTGGCAATTCGTCTAACTGATGCAATTGCTAGGACTCTTTCTTTTTAAGTTTCATTCTTGGGTATGTTAAAGAGAAAATCACGAGGCCAAAATGGAGCCACTTAGGCCCAGACCCCAAACAGGGGCTTAATGTCTAACTTAACTGCAGTTTTAACTTACTTTAAAATGTAATTTTGGAGCGCCTGGGTGGCTCAGTTGGTTAAGCAACTGCCTTCGGCTCAGGTCATGATCCTGGAGACCCAGGATCGAGCCCCACATCGGGCTCCCTGTTCGGCGGGAAGCCTGCTTCTCCCTCTCTCACTCCCCCTGCTTGTGTTCCCTCTCTCACTGTGTTTCTCTCTGTCAAAGAAATAAAATCTTTTTTAAAAAATGTAATTTTAACAGTCAGTAAACCAACGAGGTCATGGGTCTCCCAAATCCTCTTGCCCAGAAAGACAAGTAATCTGCAATAATCTGCTTGATAAGACCTTCTGCTCTTCTCCCCTAAAGCAAAGTGAGGTTGCCTGAAACAAACCTTTCTTTTATTAATTCACTCACCCTCACCCTCCTTGCCTCACACTCCTTCCTCAGCAAAAACCTTCCATTTTATACACCTCCTCAGAGTTCCCTTCTACTTGTTAGATGGGACGCTGTCCCAGGAATGAATCACTTAATAAAGCCAATTAGGTCTTCAAATTTACACAGTTGAATTTCTGTTCTCTAACAGGTATACTAGAAAAGCACTACTTTGTACATAGCAATAGACATGAAGTTGGGAATAGGGCCCATGATGCTTTTTGAAAACTCTAAGTATTCAGGTGGTTTCCTTAAGAGGAGTTCAAAGTTACTTTGGGGAAGAAAACACTTTTGCTTGAAGAAATACATTTTTTAAATATTTTATTTATTTGTCAGAGAGCGGGAGAGTGCATAAGCAGGGGGAGCGGCAGGCAGAGGGAGAAGCAGCCTCCCTGCTAAGCAAGGAGCCCCATGCAGGACTCCATCCCAGGACCCAGGACCCTGGGATTATGATCTGAGCCCAAGGCAGATGCTTAACCAGCTGAGCCAGCCAGGTGTCCCTGAAGAAATATTTTAATAAGCTATTACTTCTATAATTATAGACCCCATATTTCTCTTTAGAATAAATAAAGAGAAAGACTGTTCGAACGAGTGAATAAATTTCTCCATTTAATAGAGAAATGGAATTTCAGCATTCGCTCCCAGTGAGGTTCTGGGAAAAGGGACTAAAAAGAGGCCTGAGGAAAAAGCGGGTGGACAGACCAGAGAGAAACTGTTCTCAGGTCACTTGAGGCCTATGCCTGAAAATGACTAAGTGAGAAATTTGCTGTGCCGTGGATTTTGAAAGAACATTAAGAAAGGAAAATATGTGGGATGCCTGGGTGCCTCAGTTGGTTAAGCATCTGCCTTCAGCTCAGGTCATGAACCCGGGGTCCTGGGGCCTGGGTCTTTGTTCGCACATGCTCTCTGTCTCTCTGACAAATAAATAAAATCTTTTGAAAAAGAAAGAGAAGGGGAAAAAAAAAAAAAAAAGAAAAGAAAAGACGGAATGCTGAATTGTATCTTGCTTCTACATTGTGTTGTAATCTCACTGTGATCTTCCCGAACATACAATATAGGTCAGTTGAACACACTGACCTTTGGACAGGAAAGGGGCTATATCCATGTCCAAGGGATGTGGAGAACAAAGTCAAAAGAAATGTAGATAAAATCAAATTTCCTTATAGCTTGCAGCCGTGCAGCCCACCAACAAATACTTGAGGCTGATGAAGTGTGACTGTCCCGCGGGACCTCCCAATCTTAAAGTTAATGCCCTACTAGAGACAAAAACAACCCCAGCTTGGTAATAGCCAGGCCACCAGGATCCTGCAAGTCTTCTTTAACCTATGAAAACCGTTTGGGGACCGTCCTTTGTCTTGTCCAAAGTGTGTAATCAATTGCTCCTCACCATCCGGCAGCTCTTCCTGCCCAAGGGTCCTGTCGCCATGCTATAATAAAATACCTCTTGGCATGGAAAATGTCTCAAGCTTTCTTTTTTGACCATTTGCTCATGAACTCCATTTCAAATCTCATCTTTTTGGTGCCTGAACATGTGGCCCAAGTATTCTCATCTGGGCTGCGATCCGAGCAAACTTGGTGAGTCCTTCCTCTTCTCTTCTTTTACTCTCATCTCAGGGGCTTTTTTAGGAGGATGGTCTTATCGAAACACTTCCCTGTTGATTGCTCAGGGTGCAATCCTCTAGCCTGTGGCTACTCTATGGGGAGGGGAAAGCCTGCCTCTTGGCTGAAGGTTAGTACCCTGGCCAAAATGGTAATAAGACATAGAAACTGGATGCTCTATTCCAGTCCATACACAAAGTTGTCTGCCTTGAGCACTGGATAGCCACCTAAGTTGTTAGCATGACTGTGGGTCTTAAAGACTCCTGCATGTGGTTTCCTCCTTATTGGTCTAAAGTGATCCCCTTCACACCTCTGGTCTAGTGGCTCTTGGCTGAAGGGCCTCTGCTGGGAGCCGGCTGAAACCAGTACATGATTGAATTAAAACCCAACTGGGGACCATTTCAGCTATAAGGATTACATGTGTGAGAATGTTGCTTAGGTCATGATGGATTTCCATCTTTGCTGTTTTCCATCAATGCCCCCTACTGACTACTTGAATTACAAAATTGGATAATTTCCCCTTGTAAAACTTTTCTAGTTTTACAAAACGATGTTTTTGTTTTTGTTTTTGTTTTTTTATGGCAAGGCAAGATAAGATACAGTCTTCACAGCAGTGCTAGGCCACCCATTATAATCTAGAATGTAATGGGGAAGGGGAGCCAGAGGGGGAGGCCTAGCCTCCCTCCTACAGCCACTTTATGGCAGGGTGGCTGATCACAGCATTTTCACTCAAGGGACACCTCAGCTCTCTTAGACACCAGGAACCTCTTGATATATTCTGCAATGAACATCACCTGGGAGTCAGGAGGGATTTTCTTAGTAGCAAACATTCTCTCTTCTTCAGTTCCCAAGGAATGCCCTTGGGATGCCTTTTAACCTGCTGCAAATTATTTGTATTGCAGGATTTAAGGGAACAAAACCCTGAATCTTTTGTAACACCGGATGGCCTCAGTAGTCCTGAGGAGACAAGGAACAATGGCCCATTAATGGGACATTAAACTTCAGGACAATCCAGCAGATCTCTTCTGCAGGAAACCGGACAAATGGAAGGATGTTCCCCATGCCCAGCCCGGTGTGGCCCTAAATCAGGACCCTGACCTTGGGGCCTCTGGCAGAATATATATGAATATATACTGGATGATATACTGGATGATAATCATCTGAACTGGCCTCCAAAGGAACCCAGGCTGCTGGAGGAAACAGAGCATCCCTAGGAGAAGAGGTCCCTGACTCTCTCAGTGTTCCTCCTAATAGGCTCAGGTTACTCCTGCTGTGTGGGGGGGCTTCTCCCTTAATCATTTCCGAGGTTGATGGCTATGGTAATTGGAACCAGCTGTGTCTGGTTAGTCTTCCTCAGGAGACTTTGAGGAATACTCTCAAGCAGCTAGCTGCTGAAACTCCTTTTGTTTGGGGGAAGTTCCCTGTCTGCTCTGGTCCAATTAGGCTCTGGACTGTCCAATTCCATTTACTGATGGAAAAAGCATGTGTCTTTTCATCTGTTCAAGCTGATGAGCTCTAGTACTGGGAGACTTGTCTTTATCCGCCTGCAGCTCTCCCAGGTGCACCTACCATCTTCTGCATTCCTCCCCCCCCCCTCCTGTTTCTGCATCACCTTGGGTGTACTAACTCGCTCCTATACTGTCCTCATCCTCATCCTCAGGGCCTCCTGCACCATTGGCTCCTTCTCCTCCCCTCCCTGTCCTGGAGCGAAGAGCACCCCCTTGGACACCCACCGCCTACCTCAGATTTCCCTACCAGTTTTCCTAGTAAAAATTGACCTTGGGAAATAAACAGTGGCTTTTAAATGGACCGAGATGGAACATATTCAGTATTTAAACTAATTTGTTTGTTGATTTAATTAGAATAGACATCTCTTTAGAGTTATCAGCGTTAAATATGAAACTTTTATTCAAGGTTGAGTAGCAGTCAAAGAAGTTCTTGTTACCTCTGTTGCAATTCATCAGCAAAAAGATGACTTAAAACGATAGCTAATTTTGTCTGTCTCTAAATTTTCACGAGTAATTGTTAAGACAGCTTTCAAAGTCTTTGAACTTTAAAGTTTTGTTTGGATGATAAATTGGATTGAATACATTGGACCCCAAAATCTTTTCCAAGTAAGAGTTGCTGCTAAAGCATTGATTAGGAGCATAGATTTGAGCTTTTGACTTCATATTACAGAGAAGCTGAGGATACTTGGGTCTGCGGGTAAATATGATTTGTGTTTTATTTTAAAAATGTACAATGGAAAAACATGTTTTTAAGAGTATGCAATGTCATAAACTAGCCATCCAAAGAATTCTGGTGTGTGGTTCACAATCTGTGATGTTGTCAGGATGTAGTTTTGAATTTTGGATGACATCCAGAGCCGAAGGCCAAGAAAGAATTCTTGAGATGACTTTGGTGATTTTATTAAAGCATGGGGACAGAACCCCTGGGCAGAAAGAGCTTCAGTGTGGTCCTGAGAAGCAACTGATGATATACGGGGGAGGTAAGGAAAAAGGGAGGTGTCCAAAAAGACTTATATGCTAAATGAGACCTTCAGGATACTGAAGGCCTTACTATTATCAAGCTCATTATGTTTTTCCCTCTAACAAAGCACTTACCTTAAAATAGTTGGAAGTTTCCTGCAGGAATGTCACATGGATTCTACCCAGGAGTGTGTGTGTGTGATGCAGGGGAGGGGTGTCAGCTTGAGCTTTGTTCTCAGCTACAGTTCTGCCCCTTCCTCAATCAGGACTGAGGTTGAAATGAATGGATTTTAAAAGGACACTAATAGAACATTGAAGTTCTACTTTTGTTTCTGCTTAAAAGACAAAGTTTCCTTGGATTGTTGATCTGCTTTTGATAAGAAAATGCAAACAAAAGTTCAGTAAAGTGGCAAGATATAAAATCTGTGTGCAGAAGTCAGTTGCATTTTTATACACTGAGACAGAAGAAAGAGGAATTAAGGAATCTATCCCATTTATAATTGCACCCAAAACCATAAGGTACCTAGGAATAAGTCTAACTGAAGAGGCAAAGGATCTGTACTCAGTAAACTCATGGAAGAATTATGAATCTCCTTGAAGATACTCATGAAATTGAGGAAGACACAAAGAAATGGAAAAACATTCCATGCTCATGGATTGGAAGAACAAATATTGTTAAAATATCTATACTACCCAAATCAATCTATACATTCAATGCAATCCTTATCAAAATACCATCAACTTTTTTCAAAGAAATGAAACAAATAATCCTAAAATTTGTATGGAGCCAGAAAAGACCCTGTTTATCCAAAGGAATGTTGAAAAAGAAAACTAAAGCTGGTGGAATCACAATTCCAGACTTCAAGCTCTATTACAAAGATGCAATGATCAAGACAGCATGGTACTGGCACAAAAACAGACACACAGATCAACGGAATGGACCCTCAACTCTATGGTTAACTAATCTTTGACAACGCAGGAAAGCATATCCAATGGAAAAAAAGATAGTCTCTTCAACAAATGGTGTTGGGAAAATTGGACAGCCACATGCATGAGAATGAAACTGAACCATTTCCTTATACGACACACAAAAATAGACTCAAAATGGATGAAAGACCTAAATATGAGGAATCCCAAAATTATTGAGAAGAACCTTGGTTGCAGCAACTTTTTCCTAGACACATCTCCAAAGGCAAGGGAAATAAAGGCAAAAATGAATTATTGGGATTTCATCAAGATAAAATGCTTTTGCACAGCAAAAGAAATAATCAACAAAACTAAAAGGCAACTGACAGAATGGGAGAAGATATTTGCAAATGTCTTATCAGATAAAGGGCTAGTATCCAAAATCTATAAAGAACTTGTCAAACTCAACACCCAAAGAACAAATAATCAATTATCATATAATCTTACTGATATGTGGAATTTAAGAAACAAGACAGAGGATAATAGGAGAAGAGAGGGAAAAAATGAAGCAGGATAAAACCAAAGAGAGAGACAAACCATGAGAGACTCTGGACTCCAGAAAACAAACTGAGGGTTGCTGGAGTGGAGGGGGATGGGAGGATGGGGTGGCTGGTTGATAGACACTGGGGAGGGTATATGATGTGGTGAGTGCTGTGTATAGTGCAAGACAGATGAACCACATACCTGTACCCCTGAAACAAATACTATATTATATGTTAATTTTTAAAAAGTATTCAGTAAAATTCAAATATGTGATTAAAAATTCTTATCCAGGGTGCCTGGGTGGCTCAGTGGGTTGAGCCTCTGCCTTCAGCTCAGGTCATGATCTCATGGTCCTGGGACCGAGGCCCACATCGGGGGAGCCTGCTTCCTTCTCTCTCTCTCTGCCTACTAATGATCTCTCTCTCTCTGTGTCAAATAAATAAGTAAAATCTTTGGAAAAAAAAATTCTTATCCAAAAAAAAAGAGAGAGAAAAGAAAATGCAAGCAAAGTTTTTTTTTTCTCTTTTGTAGGTCCAGAGAACCAAAACTTTTGTTTTCATCAGATCTTTGATTACTTAGTTAAAGCTTCTCAATATTAAAGGAGCTAAGTTTTGTTAACAACTATATAACTCTACTTATTTGCCTTTGGACTCTCTTACTCTCACCTTGGTTAAATAAATAATCAAGTCTTAAGTTTTTTAATGATCTGTAATCCTATCGAGGCATATGCATTATAACTTTCTGAGTTTTTTTTGTTTTGTTTTGTTTTTTTTAACAAACTCCCATGGGTTTAAATTGTAAATGACGTTTTTGACCAATTAGGTGTTTTTATTTGGTATGTTAAGTGACTCTAGAAGCATTGCTAAACAAATAATAAGCCTTAGGTTATGTTTGTGTAAATGCTATAACTATTCTAGAGACTATATGCAAATTCCTACTATTTGGGATCCCCTCCCCCAATTCCTAAGGTTTTCATAAGTTTTAGTATGAGACCATCACTTGGTGTTCTGATTATCAAAGTGTGGTGTGTCTCAGAAATAACCAGATTGCCAGCTATATCATAGCCTTTCATCAGATCTTTAACCATGTCCTTTTTTGAGGCTTTTGTCATTTACAGTTACTGTTCTTAAACTCTTGTGATATGCGTTTCATCCTCAAGGAGATTCATAAAAATGGGCGCTTTTTTTTTAAAGATTGTCTTTATTGGGGTGCCTAGGTGGTACAGTTGGTTGAGTAAAATACAAGAAATACAAGTCAATGTGGGGCTTGAACTCAAGGTCTTGAGGTCAAGACCTGAGCTGAGATTAAGAGTCAGACACTCAGCAGGCTGAGCCCAGGCACCCATTTCATGAAACTTTTGGATCACTGTGTGTGTGTGTGTGTACATGTGTGTGTGTGTGTGTGTCTGTGTGTGTGTGTGTGTGTGTCTGTGTTCCATAAAATTTGAAAAGCACTGCCTTAGGTGATCTCACCTACCTAGTTTTAAATACCACCTCTATGCTAATGCTGTACAAATACAAATTTATATTTCCTTTCTTTTTTTTTTAAGATTTTATTTATTTATTTGACAGAGAGAAACACAGCTAGAGAGGGAACACAAGCAGGGGGAGTGAGAGAGGGAGGAGCAGCCTTCCTGCTGAGCAGGGAGCCCAATGTGGGGCTCGAACCAGGGACTCCAGGATTATGACCTGAACTGAAGGCAGAAGCTTAACTACTGAGCCACCCAGGTGCCCTACAAATTTATGTTTTCTTTCTTTTTTTTTTTTTTTTAAGATTTTATTTCTTTGACAGAGAGAAACACAGTAAGAGAGGGAACACAAGCAGAGGGACTGAGAGAGGGAGAAGCAGGCTTCCTGCCAAGCAAGGAGCCCGATGTGGGACTCAATCCCTGGTCTCTGGAATCATGGCCTGAGCCGAAGGCAGTCGCTTAACCAACTGAGCCACCCAGGCACCCCCAAATTTATGTTTTCAATGGAAATTAATTGCTAACCTCCAGACTCCCTCTGTAGTCACTTATTTGGTATTTCAATGTGGATGTCTACCAAGTGTTGCAAACCAGTGTTATCCAACTTAGAGCCCCACATGTGTGTCTAGCCTGCTTCTCTCACAGTCTTCCCCATCCTGGAATAGAACAATTGTATCTTTTTGGTTCTTTGGGCCAAAAATCTAGTCATCCTTAACTTCTCCCTCATATTGTGCATTCAGCGTATGTATCATCAATTTCTGTCCACTCAAACTTTTACATGGATCAGGAATCTTACTACTACTTCTTACCTCTACCCTGACCAGCTGCACACTGATATCTTGTGCATGTTATTATAAGAGCCTCCTTCTTCCCCTGACTTTCTCTAGTCTATTTTCAAAAGATCAACCAAAGGGACCCCATACAGATATAAGTCTGAGCATATCCCTTCTCTAACTTACAACCCCTTATGGTTTCTCAGCCTCAGAAAGTCCCAAAGTCCTTATAAGGACATATCCCACCATTCCTCTCAGACCCTAAGAATACTACTCTCCTTATCCTCGACTCTCACTGTCTCGTTGCAGTTACCTCAGGGCCTTGACACATGCTATTCAATTTACCTCAAAGGTTCTTAAACCAAATTCCTGTATGGTTGGTTCTATCACTGTAATCAGGCCTATATTTAAATACCACCTCTTGGGCCCTCACTCTACTCACTATCCCTGTTTTCTTATTTTTCACCATAATACACAAAACTGCATATCAGAAGACTTTGATTGTTCAGACTTGTATTTACTCATATAAGGAGAGAACAATAGATGTCAGTGAACTACAATTTCTGGGACTTCACAGATGCTTTACACATAGTAGGACTCAGAAAAGAGAAAATGAAAATGAGGACAATAGTGAGAGAAATAAGAATCTCAAAAATCTGACCAAAATGGCTAAAACTTAGAGTGAGGAAAAGGATTAAAGTTGGAAAACAAAGTCTGAACCTGCAAACAAAATAAATGTAATAAAAATAGTTACAAGATACAGATTAAACTTGCCAGTAGTTAATAAGCAAACTTAAGGGGCGCCTGGGTGGCTCAGTTGGTTAAGCGACTGCCTTCGGCTCAGGTCATGATCCTGGAGACCCGGGGTCGAGCCCCACATCGGGCTACCTGCTCGGTGGGAAGCCTGCTTCTCCCTCTCTCACTCCCCCTGCTTGTGTTCCCTCTCTGCCTGTGTTTATCTCTGTCAAATAAATAAAATCTTTAAAAAAAAAATAAGCAAACTTAATAAGTTGACTTAAAAAATTAAAATGTATGTCTTAATAAATTACAGGCTAAAGTGGAATGAAATAGACTTAAAATATAAAAGGAGGAGATATAAAAGGTGAAGATTAAAAATACCACATTTTCTACCAATGAAGTAAGATGGTCAAGAGGTGGGGGGAGAATCGGCTTACAAATCAACCAAAATAGAAGACTAACAAAGGAATTACATTAAAAAAAAATACTGTCAGAAAAAATTGAGAACTAAATCTAGATAAAGGAGGAAGAGGGCACCAGCTGGAACTGTTATGTGTGAGGATCCAAGGAAAGTCCTTTGGATTTGTCTTCTGTTCAAGCAATGAGGGTGGGGGGCTGCATTCTCCCTTTGATGTATCTCATCTCTCTAACTGATAATTCCTAGCCATCCTCAAATGAATGAATGGGCCAATTCCATTAGAGTTTCAATTATCTATGCAGTGAGGCCTAAAGCTCACTAGCTGGACACTCAAGACCCTCTAGCATCTGTCTTGAATCTGTCCTGTCTCTTATCTTCCCAACTTCCCAAAGCCAACTCTTGTCTCTAAGTCCTTCATTTCCCAGCACATTCCCACCACTGCTCACATCCCCTCCCTGCCTGGAATAGTTTTCTCAATTATCTCAGGAATTTCCTGATGAGTTTGTCCCTCAGCTGCCTTCAGGATCTACGTGTCCCATTGTAGTTTACAAGGCTACAGAAAGTGAGATGCCCTGACTCTGAGTCCCAGACAACTTTTACAGCAGGGCATGTTTTTACTGCCTATATTGCCCTCCTTTCTTGAGCCCTCCAGTGCCTTGTGATTCCACTGTATTCTGAACTAAATTTTCTGCATCACCTGGGAACTCAATAGAGATGTAGATGGGACCTGCTAAATTAGACAGCTAATCAGACCATGCTAGAATGTAGGTTCGGGAGTCAGACTACCGAGGTTTTTCTCCATGCCAGCTCTACTCCTTTATGACCTTTTACATGTTCCTTAACCTCTCCATGTCTTACTTTCCTCCTTTGTTAAAGGCAGAGGGCATCCTAGTTGCTGAGCCCTCTGCATCCCAACTCTTCCCTTTCACTCCTTCACAGAACCAGCAGTCACAGTTCTCAAATGTATTTCTGTGTGTGCTTCGCTGGCTCTCTCGCACTTTGAAAGAATAGTCAAACTCTCAGACATGGCCCTCGAGGCCCTTCATGACCATCCAGCACATTGCCTACCATAACCCCTGTGCTGCTTATACATAAGCAGAACTAAGTCCCATGCAGTTCTCTAACTGTCCAGAGGAGTCATATAATTTCATACCATCATTTTTCAACTATGTGGCTTATTCTAGCTCCTTGACCCACCTCAGTGAACTGCTCTCTAACACTCCTCTTCTTCCCCCATCCCCTCTGTAAAAGTCAGGTCTTTTTCTGAATTATCATTTATCTGACACATAAACCAGTTTTAAAGCTGCAGCTACCAAGGTAAGGGGTCCTTGTTGGGGACACTGACATGAAGCACAATATCTGACACATTGGAAGCACGTTCTCACTGTGCTTTCCTCAGGGAGGATATGAGATGCCAACTTACTCACTTGAATCTCCCACTAGCTATAAATCCTCTGCTGGCAGTGACATTGTCTAGTGCATATTATTTTGGTTTTTAAGATTTTATTTATTTACTTAAGAGAGTTTGCATGCCAGAGAATATGAGTGGGGAGAGGGGCAGGGGTAGAGGGAGAAGCGGGGTCCCCACTGAGAGAAAGCCCAATGTAGGACCTGAACCCAAGACTCTGGGACCTTGGCCTGAGCCGAAGGCAGATGCCAGGAGTCCTTCTAGCACGTTTTATTACTGTATTTTCAATACTACCTCAGTGCCCACCATGTGCTTGGTGCTCAAGTACTTACTGGAGAAATGAACCAAGAGGAAGGTAACAAATCCTAGTGGAAGTTGAGCAGCTTCCTCATGAAAAGTTAAGACATAGAGATGGAAGAGGAATAGTATTTATGGTGACATCAAGCATTAACCATAAATCACCTCACTGAACCTCACAATATGTGGAAGTTGGAATTCATCATCCCTTTTTTTTTAAGATTTTATTTATTTATTTGACAGAGAGAAACCCAGGTAGAGAGGGAACACAAGCAGAGGGAGTGGGAGGGGGAGAGGCAGGCTTCCCGCTAGATCCAGGGACTCCCAGATCATGACCTGAGGCAAAGGCAGATGCTTAAGGACTGAGCCACCCAGGCGCCCTTCATCATCCCTCTTTTAAGAAAGGATTAAATTGGGCACCTGGGTGGCTCAGTGGGTTAAAGCCTCTGCCTTCGGCTCAGATCATGGTCTCAGGGTCCTGGGATCGAGGCCCGCATCAGGCTCTCTGCTGAGCAGGGACCCTCTCTGCCTGCCTCTCTGCCTACTTGTGATCTCTCTCTCTGTCAAATAAATAAATAAAACCTTTAAGAGAGAGAGAGAGAGAGAGAGAGAGAGAGAGAAGATAAAACTGAGATTCAAAGCAGTTGAAGTAATTCACCAAAGGCCAAACAACCAAGGTCAGAAGTTACATTTGAACAGAGATCAGACTGATAACAGAACACCCACGAAATGGCTTAGAAACTTTTTCCCTAAGAAGATTGTTACATAAATAATAGAAGTCACTTGCTACTTAAATAATAGGCTGGGGGCTGGGGGTGCCATGTAACAGGGATGACAAAGGGAAGAGGCGGTCTGGGTATCTGGGGGAGGGGAAAGGGTAAGGCAACAAAGAAATGGAATGGGGAAAGTGATATTGTGCTGATGAGAAACACTGAAAAAAAAGGAGTGTGAATAATCAAAATGGATCATAAAAAGTAAGAGGAGGGTGCCCTAAAAAGCAAGGACCAAAGAGAGAACAAAAAAATGAGAGAAAAGAAAGAAAGAAAAGAGCACCAGGAGCCTATCAACAAGGGCAGGAAATGCTGAACATTTTTGGAAACAATTTGAACATTATCAAAAGCAAACCCACAGGGCCTTTCTGTACCTTCAGCACCTCCGCTGCTAAGCGAGTTACAGTAAAATCCAGAAGTAGGGCAGAAGAGGAGCTTTGCGTAGGAGTTCAAACCACGTCAGCTTCAGGCAGGGGGGGATTGCCCCAGGGGACAGCCAGGGACCTGTCCAAGGTTTGAGAATGTCACCCGAAGTAGGCAGGGCACAGTCCCCACAGCGCAGACAGAGGGGGCACTCCGTCTGCAGGGGAGCTCCCTGGAATGGCAAAGGAGCTCCAGAGGGGAAATGGAAAGAAGAGATGAAGAACAGAGAGCAGCTATATGATTTTATGACTTCAAATACGACTTAAGCAGAGCTTTGAAGGGTGGGAAGGATGGAGATGAGTGCAGAGGAAAGGAGAGGGTATTTTAGGAGGGGAAACATCCTGAGAAAGACTGCAAGGTAGGAAGGAGCCTGTAGTGTGAACATGCGTGCAAGTGGTGGTGGGGGGACCAATAAGGGGCACTCAAGTAAAAGGAGACAGGGTTTTATATATATATTTTTATATAGATAGTATAAAACTCTGTGAGCTATACAGCAATCCTAATCTCTAGCTGAGTTTGGACTGAAGTTCTGTACCAAGCGTATCTTTTGGATCACTGCATCATTTAAGGCTAGATGGAACACAGAGAACCTCCTCACAGACCTCATAAAATAGCATCAGTTATTCATGTGACTTGATCAAGGAAGAAGGACAAAGAGAACTACAGCATATTTTCTTTTGCTAATGATAAATAAGTTAAAGAATAATGTTTATTATTAGGACATTTCTGAGAAGTACAAAACTAGCCTCCCTCCCTCCTTCCCTTCCTTCCTGCCTGTCTGCCTGCCTTCCTGCCTACTTTTTCTCCTCCTTCTTCCTATTACTATTTCCTAAATACCAACTATGTTCCGAGCACATAGTAAATGAACTTTACCAATGATCCTTGCTTCCTGGAGCTCCCATTCTCCAGTGAGTGGAAAGGGAGAGTTGGGGAGGGGGATGCTGCCTTGGTTTCGTTCAACAAACTGCACTTGACTCTTCCTAGTGAAGAAGAAAATGAATGGTTCATACTCAGTTTTTTTTTCTATTTCCTGAGTATATTCCTAACTGGCCATAAAAGAGCTAAGTTTAACAAGACTTAAAATGATAGAAGTATTCATAGATTAGTAAACACAGGACCAGAACCTGTGGGAAAGATGCAGGCTTTGTATAAAGAAGTACAATTTAAAATAAGTATGTGGCACTATTGCATATTTACTGAATTAAAATTTTAAATGCATTATAAGACACAAAGTAATGAGTTGGTTCAATCAGACCATAGATAACAAGAACCAGAAAGTGTGTCATAGCTTATGATTTACTCATCTCATTTTAACAAATACATTTCAAGAAAAAATAAACAAAAAGGGATAAAACCAGAATTATCACTTTATACCAACTTCAAAATTTGAAAAAGCTGAAAGGACCAGCATTTCTATAGCTTCCCCAGTATTCCCCATACTTCTTGCCAATATCTTGTCTTCACTTGTACTCTCCCTGGGTCACCTACCCAGACACAGGTCAAACTTTCCACTAAAATGTCCAAGAAACTTCGGTCTACTCAGTTTTAAAATTATTTTTTTAAATCAATAAATCAGAGGAGACTCTCTTCATGATAGAAATAATTCTATCATTAAAAATGAATCCAGGGGATGCCTGGATGACTCAGTTGGTTAAGTATCTGCCTTGGGCTCAGGTCATGATCCCAGAGTCCTGGAAACATCTGGCTCCGTGCTCAGCAGGCAGTCTGCTTCTTCCCCTGCCCTTCCCCATCCTGCGCTCATGCTCTCTCTCAAATAGCTGAGTAAAATCTTTAAAAAAATGAGTCCATTACAAGTTGGTTTATGTAAATGGCAAACTTCCTCTAGCATTCACCAGTCTGGTTTTTATATTAATTATTTGAGTAGCTTGAAACAGAAAATTGTTTACAGAACTACCTGTTGAAATGTCATCAGATACGAAAATTGAATTCCCCTTAAGTAATTGAAAAGGTAAAGAGATAATAAAGTCTTAGTATCATATATGATACAAGGCTCTCTTTCCTGTGACTGGAGGAGTAGATCCTGGTGAGAGTCCCAATCTGCACTTGGGGAAGTGAGATGGCTGGGACCTGTGTTTTCCTAAGATTGTTCTGCAGGGAAAAGTTCTGGGAAATGTTAATAGGTGTTCCTTGGGGAAAGGCTTTGGAGATTAAATTAGTCGGAAGAACGCTGGAAAATACAAAGTGAAAAAACTTCACTTCCCACAGGATTTTATGTTCTCTGTATTTCTGGGAGGGAAATCACCCCTGAAGCTATTCACAAAGTTATTTGATAAAGGAATCCTGTTTTCTCAAGGCATATGAAATGTTAATGCCATACAGAAGGCACTCGGGAATACTGAGATTCATTTTTTTTTTTAAGATTTTATTTATTTGAGCATGCATGTGCGAGAGCCCACAAGCCGGGTGGAGGAGCAGAGGGAGAAGCAGACTCCCCACCAAGCAGGGAGCCCAATTTGGGACTCAATCCCAGGACTCTGGAATGATGACCTGGCCAAAGGCAGACCCTGAACAGATGGAACCACTCAGGTGCCCCCTGAGATTCATGTTTAATTTACTTTGCAGGAAAAACAGCCAATAAAACTTTGACCAAAAAATAATTATTTAGTTCTGTCCTCTGATCCTTAGTTACTATTTTACATAATTGTAGTTGCACACATATTACTTTATACTAGGTTTCTTATTTGACATCATTTTTCATTATTTCCTAGTATTATCACAATTATCATCATTTTATACAGATTATTCTATATTTATAATTTTGAAAAAAACATAGAGAACACAGTCATTCTCCATGCAAGATATGTGCAATATTACTGTTTAGCATCTGGGGTTCCCAACACTTTTCTGTCCTCAAACACCATCAGCAATAATGGATTATTCTGGTGACTGTTACAAAAAATCCTTTAGGCAGATGGGGTACAGGGGGATATTTTAATTGGTAGGAGATCCCCACACGATTTTCATTGGCCCTCCCCTCTCCTGTCCTACCGGGGAATTGCTGTCTTAGACCCTGTAAATTAGACATGGTTCCAATCTTCAAGAAACTTACGAAAAATCATCAGCTACACACATACAAAATAAACT
The DNA here is from genome assembly GCA_004023965.1 of Spilogale gracilis. NCBI lineage: Eukaryota > Metazoa > Chordata > Mammalia > Carnivora > Mephitidae > Spilogale > Spilogale gracilis. The sequence continues at coordinate 29,576 of PITA01002791.1, read as the reverse complement.
ATATGGCTGGGTGTAAGCTAAGATCATGTCACACAAAAACACCCACAGTACTAGGATATTGCACAGAGATAGAAAATTATTTAAGCTTGGGAATTACAGAGTCCTTCTGAAAGAAGGCATAGCCTTTGCTTCATCTTTTTCCTTCATCACAAAATGCAATTAATGAGCAAGACCTACAAGTGTCATCTAGAAAATTTAACAACAGCGAACATTTTACTGGGGGTTTACTGTGTTTCAGGAATGCTTTAAAGCACTTTATGGGGTGTTTGGGTTGCACAGTCCGTTGGGCATCTGACTCTTGGTCCTGGTCTCAGCTTCGTGAAATCAGCCCCACATATGGCTTCGTGCTCAGCAGCATGCAGTCTGCTCAAGATTCTCTCTTCCTCTCTCTCTGCCCCTCCCGCTCTTGCTCTTTCTCTCTCTCTCTCTCTCTCTCTCTCAAATAAGTAAATAAATCTTTAAAAAAAATAATAAAGTGATTTATAAATATTAAGCCTATTTAGTACTTACAATGTCTCTATAGGCAAATATCATTAGACTAATCTTACAGAGAGAAACAGGACAATGAAGTCATGTTGCCAAAGGTCCCCTTATTTGTAAGTGTTCAAACAGGGAGGATAGATAGCCCAGGTAGACTGATTCCAGGACCTGCATCTCTATCTCTATGCCATTCTGCCCCATCACTCAGAGTCCTCCTCCTCTCTTCAAATCTACTCCTTTGCTCTAGGTGAAGGCACCCTCATCTTCCACTTGGACTTTCTTTCTAATAGCTTCTTAAATGCTCTTCTTGCTTCTGCTTTTTCCTTTTGTGAGTCCATTCTCCATATGTCATCCTGGGTGATCTCTTTAAAATATTAATCAGCTTATGCCACCCCTTGCTGAGACTTCCAGCATCTCCCACCTCACCTAGAATAAAACCCAAGCTTCTTGCCAAGATTGAGTACACAAAGCCCTGTGTAGTCCGGCCTCCACCCAGGTCTCCCACCTCATCTCACAGGAGGCTTCAGGCTTCCTTTCTGTTCCAGATCATTCCATCCCCAGGGATGTTGCACCTGCTCCTCTCTGCCTGGAATAATATCCTCCAGATGCTCCACACAACCAGTTCCTTTCATCCTTTCAGGCCTCAGTCTAGCTGCTGTGTCAGTTAGGCCCTCCCTGACTAGCCTATCCAAAAAGTTGCCCTCTGCTTATCCCTCTCAGAGCACCGCATTTATTCCCCCCATAGCACTTTTCTCTGAAATATTTTTATCTGCTCACTTATTAATAAATTGCCCTCAGTAAACTATAAGCACCTTGAGGCCAGGATGCTGGTCTTCCTTATTCATTCCCACTTTTCCAGCAACTAACACAGATCCTGGTACAGAGTTAATGCCCAATAAATATGTCTTGAATGAATGAATGAATGAGGAGCAGAAATTTATAAATATGCCAGATTGAAATCTCATGTGTCCAAGTGGTTTGTGGCTGCCTCAGGTTATAACAAAACATAACATAAAGAAAGTGCAAAGGTGGGAAGTAAGCAGTGTCACCAATGCCTTCTAGAACATGCTGCATAGTGTCATGGGACACAAAGGTAAAATGAATGTTGGCGATCTAGAACTTTGGGACTTGCTTAGTCACTGTGTTATTTTAGAAGCTATAGAAAATTGTAATAGAAAGAAGAAGAGGAAGGAGGAGAAGGTCAGGGAGAGGGTTGAGGGGCTAACACTTAATAATCTGGCCCTGCTCTACATGTTTCTTAGGTGTAAACTCAGCGACTTCTGGCAACAACTATTCAGTTATCTGCTGCAGCATAATTAACTATCCAAACTCAGTGGCTTAAAACAAAAAGCATTTAGTTATACCTCACGGTCATATAGGTCAAGAGATTGGGAAGAGGCTTGGTAGTATTCACCTGGTGAACTTGTCAGAGGAGCTAAGAGAGTCTTGCTCGCATGCCTGGTGTCTCTGCAGTGATAGCTGGAAGGCTAGGTTCTGCCTGTATGTGGTGTTTCCACAGGGTACTTAAACATTCTACACAAAAGCTCAGGGCTCCAAGAGACCAAGGAAGGAGGTGGCAGTCTTAAAAGCTAGGTCCGGAGCTAACTTCCAGTTTACTGTATGGATCAAAGCAGTCACAGCCCAGCCCAGATTCAAGAGGAGGAGAAATAAATGCCAGTTCTTGATAGGAAAAGTGACAAAGAACTTGTGACCATCTCTAATTTGACATAATAGTTCTCTTAGGTAGGAGTACTATCATCTCCTGTCTTCAACTAAGACTACTGAGGCAGATTGTTGGTAAACCCAGACAGGTTTCTGCCTTAATTTCAAAACTGGTTAACTAGGGATAGTCAATACCTGTTGCCCTCTTCTCCGGGACAACAAAGGTCAGGGGATTTTCCCCTGGACCAGCCAGGGGAAGTCGAGCAGGAAGGAGAGTGTCGATGGCAAAGAGAAGACAGGAGCCGGGAGGTCTGTCGAAGCAGGATCTCGTTTAGTTTATTGAGGAAGTGGCACACGTTTACATAAGTTTAGCAGGGGGAGGTGACAGGGATGGGGTGTTAAGTAGGGACATCCAATCAGCTCTAATGGTCAACAGCCCATGCAGGAGGCAATACGGAAGTCAGTGTATCGAATGCACTGTCCACGAACTGACCACGTCCGCGGAAGTCAGATCGGCCAATCCAGAGCTGCCACCGTGGTGGCTTAGTGGATAAGGGAGTGTCCGTCATGCAGACCCTCCATGGTGGGGAAAGTACTATGTCCTCGTGATAGGTGGCGTCCCCCACAAATACCCTTCCTAACTATGTTTTACAGAATAGGACAGTGAATAAATATTGAATAACAACCATATGCAGCACACTGTGGTTCACCATTGTGAGAGGGAAAATGAGAAGTAAAAACCCCAGTTTCTTGTTCTAAATGGGAAAGTCACTTGAAAATTAAAAGACATAAGGTACACGAACAAATGAATGAAGAAAAAGTGTGGTGTATACACACAATTGAATATTCATCAGCCTTTAAAAAAGAAGGAAATGTTGCCAAAGGCAACAACATGGTACAGAAAATAAGTCCGTCACAAAAAGGCAAATACTGCCTGAATCCACATGCGTGCCATACCCACAACAGTCAATCTCACAGAAACAGAGAGTAGGATGGTGGTTGCCAGGAGCTAGGGGAGAGAGAAATAGAGAATTGCTATTCAACAGGTGTAAAGTCTCAGTTCTACAGGATGAAGGGGTCCTAGAGTTAACAAAACTGTACTGCATCCTTAAGAATTTAAGAGGGTAGACCTCACGTTAAATGTCCTTACCACATAGAAGAAAAAAAAAGACATTTTCTTAAAAAAAAGAACTGTACAAGTATGAATATGTACTGTCTATACAAGTAATGTATACAAGTAACAATACAAATAATGAATATGTACAGTCTAATACTCATTTTCTTTGAGATATTACATGTTCACATAAAAATATAACAAATTGGTATTTCAAATTATTAAAAATGAACATACACCATGTATGTGAGAGACTAGTATCTGATCTATTGTTAGTAATCCTCTGGGGGGGGGGCGGGTAACAACCCACCAGAATGAGCCTCCTGAGAGCAACGAGCTGAACTTAACTCTGACAATGGCTTGTGGGACCCTGGAGAAGTCTCTTAACTTTCTTGGACCTCTTCATCTACAACAAAGGATGACACTACATGACGGCTGTGTTTCCTCCCAAATTTGGGTAGCTTTGACACAAGATTTAAAAAGAGCTTTCACAGTAAGGTCCACAATAGCCAAACTATGGAAAGAACCTAGATGTCTATCGACACATGAATGGATATAGAAGATGTGGTACACACACACACACACACACACACACACACACACACATGCTGGAATACTATGCAACCATCAAAAAGAATGAAACCCTGCCATTTGCAACAATGTGGATGGAGCTGGAGGATATTATGCTAAGCAAAGTAAGTCAATCAGAGAAAGACAATTATCATACGATCTCACTGATATGAGGAATTTGAGATGCAGTGCGAGGGGTTGTGGGGGTAGAGAGGAAAAAAATGAAACAAGATGGGACTGGGGAGGGAGACAAACCATAAGAGACTCTTAATCTCAGTAAACATACTGAGGGTTTCTGGAGGGGAGGGGAGGGATAGGATGGCTGGGTTATGAAAAAAATAAAAATTAATAAAATAGTACTACCATAAAAAAATAAAATAAAAAGGGCTTTCATAACAGTATTCACATGTGCTATGGGACAGCTCCCCCGCCTAAAAGAGCTATCAGGTCCTGGTTCCCGAAGAGAAGTCCTATTGCTTGTTCTAGGTAGCAGCTACCCTTACAGGAGGAAAAGCTCCATGATTTATTTTCCCCTTTGTGAGTATGTTCCATTCAATACAAGGTGTCTATCTTAGCTCTACTCCCACAAGATTATTTCAGCACAGCAAGTATGTGGCAAGCAGAGAGATCATATGGTTATACCAATGCCAGAGGCAGAAAGTAATATTGTTCTTTATGAATCTATATCCTGGGGAATTGAAGATGCCAAAGCAGCTCATTCACAATGAGCAAAAACAATCTTAAGGAACTGCTGTAACAAAATACCATAGGCTGGGTGGTTTAACCTATAGACACTAATTTCTCACAGTCCTAGAGGTTGGGAAATCAAAGATCAAGGTCCCAGCAGATTTAGTTCTTGGTGAAGGCCTTCTTCCTCCATGGCAGGCTTCTTGTCGTGTGCTCACGCAGCCTTTCTTCCATGCACGTACATGGAGAGTAAGATCTCGCTTCCTCTTCTTATCAGGATACCAATTCCAAGATGAGAGTCCAGCCCTCACCTAATTTAAACCTAATTATTTCCCAAAGGCCCACCTCCAAATGCCATCAGATTGGAGTTTATAACTTCACCATATGAATTTTGAAGGCCACAAACATTTAGCCCATAATAACGTTTTTGCCCAGTGGTTCCAGAATTCAACTTTCACAAAAGCACCTGGAATACTCATTATCTCAGAATGTGTACCATATAAAATTCTATTTCATGCTTTTTCTCCTCTAAGAAGTATAACAATGGGAGATCAAAATAATTATCACAGAAAAACAACATCAAACTTTCATTTTCCAGGCTTGTCACCACAACAAACACCTATTCTTGCCTTGGGCTTTGTAGAGTTCCCTTCATTTCCTCCGTTACTGGCTATCAGTGGGTTTGGGTATGACACGCCTTCTCTCTCACTCGTGGCCCTGAAGGTAAAGGGTACAGAGAGAGAGTAAGACTCACGAAGCCATGACTCATTTCTGCATCTTTTGGTTTTTGATCAAATGCCAACAGATGGCAAGAGATAAATGAATGAGTCTTCAATAATGGGGTAAATGGAAACCAGTAACATTATGGGTGATTATTTAAGTTTCATTATGAATGTTCTTCTTCCTAAAATTGTAAATAAATGTGGTACGGTAGGCAAAGGATACAATCCTAACACCTCTGGGAGTAGAGAGAAGTTGCACTTTTCGGCTGCATGGGTGACGTACTTACACATATGTAAGAGGTGAGGTAATAACTCTTAGACCGTAAAACTTTAGGGTTTCATATCACCCTGGCAAATGTACATTTTTTGACACAAACTAAAAAACGAGTTTCTCTTTCAAAATGTATTCATTTTCTTTCCTTAAAAGCAGTACAAAGGGGATAGTGCTTTCTAAAATGACCTAGATGATTAATAGCCTCTACATTGTATCTAGGATATGGAGTTGGAAAGAACCTGAGAGAATCCAGCCTCCTCATTTTACAGAAGGAGCAAACTATAGTTTAAAGGTAAATGGCTTGTCAGAACCACAGAGCCAATGAACAGTTATGTTCAACTGTGTCAGAGTCCCCCAGAGCCTCAGGACAGATCCCTTTCCAGCATCCACAATGCCTCCAAAGGTGGTAGTCTCAGCATTCCTAATCTCCATCCTGCTGGATCATGACATTTTGAGAAGAGATAGAACATGAAACAGTGATCCTTCTTTATCAGCATAGAATCCTGAATGTAGTGGGCTCTTATAAATGTTTGTGGAATGAATATATCCAAAAGTACATCAGGTGGAAGAGAAACAGTTCTGACCTAACAAAACAACTGCCCTCCTCAAGTCATAAAGATGATAACTTAGATATCCCTAAGTGTTCCTTGATATAAGACTTATTTCCTCATCAATATTTTAAACTCTATGTCAGCTGGGACTATACCCTCTATTTTGCCTCTCCCAAATCAGAGTGCCAAGAATGTTGTTACAAAAGCCAGATTTTTGATCCTAAAATCAGAATACATAATATTTAAATGGATTTTTGTACCACTTCTTGGGGTGGTGAATTGTCTGGAAGATGGGGTGGTTTTTTTTACTGTTTTTACTGACACATAATTCACATACCATACAATTCACTCATTTAAAAAATGTACAATTCAGAACTCAACATTTGTGCAACCATCATTCCAATAAATTTTAGAACATTTTCATCACCCTGGAAAGTAACTCCACATCCCTTAGCCATCACCTCCATTTCCACACCAGTCCTCAGCCCCTGGCTCCTCTACTTTCTGTCTCTATAGATTCTCCCATTGTGAATTTTTCATCTCAATGGAATCATATAATATGCAATTCTTGGTGTTTGGTTTCTTTCACTTAGCATAATGTTTTCAAGGTTTGCTCATGTTGTAGCATGTATCCGTACTTCATTCCTTTTTATGGTCAAATAACATTCCATTGTATGAATACAATACATTTTATTATCTGTTTATGAGCTGGTGCACATTTGAGTTTTTTTTTTTACCTATTGACTATTATTAATAATGTTAACATGAACATTCCCACGGAGCTGGGAGCCAGATGTGGGGTTCAATCCCAGTACCCTGGGATCATGACCTGAGCCAAAGGCAGCCACTTAATCATCTGAGACACCCAGGCACCCCAGTAGATAAAATTTTAATATGGAAATATTTTAGTTAACAGGGCATCTGTTATGTTTTATTTGGGAGATGAGACACACTAAGTGAAACAACAAATGTCTGAAATAAACTATTGCCAAACCTAAGGGGAAAATTTGTCAATATTTGTTGGACTGGCTTTAAGTACAGGGCAAGTCCTGGCCATTTCCCCATTGTGGACTGCCCCACATTTCCCTAGTACATCTCTTCTACTCAGTAAATCCATGAAATGATTCTGAAAATATAGACTTAATATTCATAGAAGGCACAATGTGTATACATAAAAATTTACCTCACATTTTCTTAGAAAGATTCTTAAGGAGACTTGAGTCCTCTAGATTAATCTCAGTGAAACTTTACATTATAAATTTGAAATAATGTTACTAATTTTTAAAACTAGGATGCTGTTTTGAATCAAATATAACAAAAAAGTAAAAATATAATTTATGTGTTATACACATTATACTCTTTTGCAATCCTCTTCAGATTCAATGGGACCTCTAATCTGAGTTCATTTTATAAAATCTAGAATGTGACATTACTATTTTCAAATGATAATAGAAATTTATATATCCTTATCTTCAGAAATCATCTAATCATATGTGTGAACTTAACTGATCTTTAGTTCTTGATGGATACACATCATTCACCTGATGTGTAGCAGTGTTTATTTGACAAAATGTAATCCACTTCATATGCTTTCTATCTGTCTTATGGCATAGTTTCCAGGAACTCACTGTGGTAAAAACTGGGGCTTTCTGGATTAGGGTGTTGGACTCTACCCTCCCTGACCTCAATATCAACAATGTTGAAGATGACTCTTTAGTTATTATCAAGGTAGCACTGGCAAGAATATGGTGTGGGAACCTTGGGGATGGTGGGCCAGACTCTCAGCAGTCTACTTCACCAGAAAGTACCAGCTAATGATAAGATTTGTTCTTTATCTCTCTCTCTTCAGAGAAAGATTAAAGGCCTTTGCTATTATTTACCAGGTTAATTCAATCCCCCTGGCTGTTGTTCTTCAAAAGTTGATAATACAACTGAAAAGTCAGGCACTTTCCTTTGTAGAAATGCTCTGAATGGCAGAATAAAACTCAACTGGTTCCTAAACTCTTTGTTCAATTATGTTGTGGCATTCACAATAATTATAACCCCAGTACCCTCTCAATTATAATCATGTAAAATATGACCCAGCCTATTCTCTCATAGCCAGGATTATTACTATATTCAGTTAAGAGATTGTGTGATACAGAGCAAGATGACTTCAAAATCCATGAATTCAAGCCCTGATTTTCCTATTCGTAAGATGATTACTTTGGATAAATCACAATCTACCAGAACCTCAGTTTCCTCCTTTGTAAATTGGGGGTAATTATATTATGGCAGAGGCAATTTATACATTCAAATCCTGTCCTTTCCTCTTTCTACTCAACAGAAAGACTCCATCTCTGTCTTCTAAGCAGGGAGTTTGGAGCCATTAGAATTGGACTGTGTACAGGGAGACCTGACCTTCAAAAACATTCCCTTTGGACTTTTCTCTCTTTCTGATATGGTAAACTCAGGCCATGTGTTGAGGTGTATTGTTTTCTAGGGTCCCTATTTGTCTTCTTGCATCTATTGATCAAACTAATCCAGACAAACTAATGGCCAAAGTTATTTATATTCCCTCTGGAATTCAGCTTTCCTGAGCACATGAAAATCATTTTAAAAACCCTACAACCAATCCCAAGTTCATACCTCCAACCACCTTCTTTATCTAAGTCTCACATACCAAGCCAGTATGTTCCCTGCCCTAAATCATCCAGGACAAATTACCAGACAAAAACTAGATACACCACCCGTGTAGCCCAGAACCACCAGCATTATTCACACTAGCCTTTCCCTTGCCCTGCCTTACACCCCACAGAAAACAGAATAATGGCTCTGGGCCTATGCTTTCCCCTTGCTCCTGTTTCTGCCTCCTGACCCAAGTATAGCACTTCTCCACATGGTCTTACATGGTACACCATGCCTCTTGTTTCCAGGGGAACTATGAATAGCAATAAACTTTTCTTTCAATAACACTGACCTTTCCATATCATTACTCAATCACCTTTATAGATTAAGACCTAGGCACAAATCAAGATGATGGCCTCCTAAGATGAATAATTTTTCCTGATGAGCACTGGTCTTTCCATGACTGGGTAACAATTTGTTGTTGTTGTTGTTAAACTGCTGAAATTTAGAGGGTACTTTTACTACGGGTTAGTTGAACCTGACCTCAATACAAAATCCTCTCTCCTAGGTTTATTTCAACAATGAGGGAAAAACACATGTAAGTAAAATATATAATAATTCATGGTACAAAGACATGTTGGGAACTCAAAAAACGGTAGTTATTAGGATGATATTTCAACAACATTGTCTAAAAATAATGTGTATAAACAGAGCAAGTATTATCTCCATCAAGTGAGAACAGTGAAAGAAATTTTCACCACATATTGAGCAGATAAAACCTGACTTAAAAGAGAAATTGTGCTATAAAAATACACTTTGGCAGTTTCTTCAAAGGGACTAGGAGTCATCTGCACAAACACTGTAAACAAGGATAAAAATATGTGCTCATTGGGAGTGGCACTTTATTAACAGTAAAACCAGAAAAAAAATTAGAGGCTAAAAGCATTGACATCACCTGGAGCTTGTTAAAAATCAGAAGCTCAGGCCCCATTCAGACCTACTGTGTCCAATTCTGTATTTCAACGCAATACTCCCGTGCTTCCTGTACACATAACAATTAAGAACATTGTTCTATGAGAGTATTTATAACTGTGTGACGGAGATTTGGAAACCTCCAAATTGAACCAGGAAAAAATAGCAGGTAAATACAGAAAAAGAAGTCTAGACCACGCCTGCAATTAATTAATCAGGAAACCTAACCCTTTTGATGTATTTGCAGTATATTCTGAAAGTGGAACCCATTAATGGAAAAGGAGATAGACTGCTTGGAGTCTAGAAAAGAGAAGCCCAAGAAGTAATGTTTTCCCTATGTCTTCTGCACTATCTGAAAAAGATGGTACTTTGACCTACCAATCTATATATTTGTTCTGAGAGATGTAGGATATATTTGATCATCAATGTTGAGTGCCCCATATAATATTCTCATAACCTAATTTTATGTGTTCCATTAAACCTACTACTTATAATTTGACTTCTAGTCTCATGTTTTCTACCTAGAGAGAACTTGACCAAACAATCAGACCAGAACATTGTAGATCACTGGCAATTACACCTTCCATTAAAGCTTAATATGTTGGCTGTCTAATCTCAAAATAAGTTGATTATGAATGTGGTTAGGACAAATAAAAGTTTTCAAATATCTGAAGTCCATGACTACATGAATAAAAAAATTTTTTTTTAAGATTTTTACTTATTTGACAGTGAGAAACACAGCCAGAGAGGGAACACAAGCAGCAGGAGTGAGAGAGGGAGAAGCAGGCCTCCCGCTGAGCAGGGAGCCCAATGTGGGGCCTGATCCTGGGTCTCCAGGATCATGACCCAAGCCGAAGGCAGTCGCTCAACCAACTGAGCCACCCAGGCGCCCCTGATGACCACTTCTGAGAAACACAACCATGTAGGGTTATAGCATGGTCACATGATAAATTGGGATAATGATAACAAATGTTTATTAATTAGTTGGCATATTCCAAAAGAGCTTTGCCTCTATTAAGTCATTAAACTCTCATAAGTCATGTAGTATTATCCCCCATTTCACAGATTAGAAAACAGAGGCACAGAGTCATTAAGTAACTTTACTAAGTTATAAAATGGCAGAAAAGGATTTTAATCCAGGCAGTCAGGCACCACAACCAGCTGTCTTGATTTCTCTGCTATATGGCCACTATCCTGTCTCTCAACAGTTATCACACATTGGCCTCTTCCTCTTTATTTCCTCTACGCATCCGTTTTGGATTAGCTTCAAAAGTATTTGTAGAAGTACCAGGAGCTAGAGTTCTTGATCTAGCCAGGAGAGTGAAGGACCAAGCCTCAGTAGATGACTCTTTCCCTTGTGTGGGCAAGGACACTCCCCTGGGATTTATAGGTTAAATATTGATATGGTAGAACCTAAAAAGACATTCTCTACCTTGCAGTTCTTTGGATTTGTTTTTCCCAGTCTTGAGATTGGAATGGTACAGAAGTCAAGGCTGGATAGGACTAGGGCAGGGGCAGGAGACAGAGTTCACTTGGTGGGGGCTTAGGCAAAGAGGTATCCAATTAACTCAAAAAGTAACTCTATCGGAGTCTGTGCCAAGAGTTTTACAGAGATACACAATATGCTTGGCTTTTCCTGGACTTGAATGGGTATATTTCTCTTGGGATGATCCCAGGAAGTGGATGTGGTCACACAAAACTCTAAGATTTGCAACCCTGAATCTTCAGTGAAGTATTAACATTACACAAGCACAAAAGAAATAGCATGTCATTTCAGAAATAAGATGGTAAACTGGAATGGAAATCTTTACCTTCATCGCTATGAGAGAGGCAGGCAGAATGGACCTGTAACAAGTTCTCTCTGGTGTTTCCCACAGCCTTTGTAATCATTGGCTGTAAATGGCTAAGACCATCCAGTGAATTGTTCTTATGACATTAGATTAGTGCTTTACAATCTTTTTCTGCCAAGCATATCTCTGAGAAACAATACATTTCCCTAAGTTAGAGTCACACTTCAAATGAGATTTGTAGAAACATACATGTTCCTATTCATTCCAGTACTTTTTTCTCTCCATGTAGAAAAATTACATGAGATGGAAAGTCAAATTATAATCAGTATATGAATGGAAAACATTTTCTATGAAGTTCTGTTGCTCAGTATTTTTAAGGAAAGAGTCATCTACTGAGGCTTGGTCCTTCACTCTCCTGGCTAGATCAAGAACTCTAGCTCCTGGTACTTCTACAAATGCTTTTGAAGCTAATCCAAAAAGGATGGGTAGTAGAGGAAATAAACAGTATTCTGTTGCTCAATTAGCAATATCTGAATCAATGTCATTGCCCTAGGAAGAGAAAACCAGTTTAGTAAAAATGGGCAGTAGTGAGACTTCAGGATAAACTTAAAATGAACCTGGACACTTAAGCAGTTCACACATGCCTAGTGACTAATAATAGAACTTCTATTTCCCTTCTTGACAAAAACATAGTCAAAGAATGTTCAAACAGGCAATACCTAATAACTTCATTCTATGTTTGTTATAAAAGTAAAATATTTTATGTTGTATTTATAATTTATAAATCTCCCAAAGTTTCCAAATATTTGCTATCTATCTTACCTATCATCTATATTTCATCTGTAATCTATTTATCTATGTTTATTATTATGTAGGAAATATTATAATAACTTCCCAAGGGTCAGGAGGGACCACTTCAGCAAATGAAAATGCTACCAGTTAGTGTAAACTAATTTCCTTATAAATGTTGATCCTGCAGTTGATGGGTTTGCTATTCATGAGTAGTTGTGCAAGCTACTAAATATATATTTTCTTACTATTTTTGAGACTAAATTCAGAATTTCCACAAAATATAAAAGAAAACAAGTTATCCATTTTTACCTTAATCTGGAGTATAAAAAGGTTGGCCAAATATGAGTGCATTTCTGATAGTTTAAAGTGTTTTATGCATTTCTGAACCACTGTTTTTCAAAAATTTAAGAGTTTAAAGACTTAAAAAATGATTGATTTGTGGAGTGCCTGAGTGGCTCAGTCAGTTAAGAGTCTGACTCTTGATTTCAGTTCAGGTCATGATCTCAGGGTCATGAAATTGAGCTCCACCTTAGGCTCCACACTGGGCATGGAGTCTGCTTGAGATTCTCTCTCTGCCCCTCCCCACACATTTGCTCTTACACTTGCTCCTATGTTCTCTGTCTCTCAAAAAAAATGAAAAAAGATCAACTCGTGTGCAATCATTTGGAGTACAGACACTCTGATGAAATGTAAAATATAGTTTCATGATACATCAAGGAGAGACAAGGTAGTCTACCACATCAAAATGATACTCATCAAATCTGAAGCTGCTAGAGACTTTTGAAAGTGGGGGAGGGCAACTGTAAATGAGGAGAACTAAATGCCATAAATTCATCTGTAGAAATAGCACTACTGCGTGGAGCACTGGGTGTGGGGAATGGGGAATGAATCTTGGAACACTGGAAAATAAAAAACTTAAGTAACAATTAAAAAAAAGAAATAGCACAAGGAAACAAGCAATGTGTAAAAGCATAACACCTTAATTAATTTAGAATTATGAGAACTGCAATACAAGTTACTCAGGATAAAAGTTAAAAATAATGAATGTATATAGTAATTTTAATAACTATTAAGATCAGCTAGAAAGAGTTTGGTCCTTCACTCTCCTGGTCATTGGTATACCTTATATAACTAATAAGAAAAGCTGAAATGAATACTTTTACATTTATATTTTTATGACAAGCAGTTACACACTGAACCAAATCCCTGGGTCAAACGTGATCACCAAATCATCATCCAGAGGGTTGTATAAGTTCATTTTTCTACCAAGTGCCTGTTTCCCATACCATTACCAATTCTGGAGATTTTGCTAAGCAACAAAGTCCCATTGTATTATTTTAATTTATCTTTATTTCTAGAGAAGTTGAACACTCTTGCATGTTTCTTACATTTTTCTATTTGTTTAATTCCCCTGGGCTCCTGGGTGGCTCAGAAGGTTAAGCCTCTGCCTTCAGCTCATGATCTCAGGGTCCTGGGGTCGAGTCCCACATCGGGCTCTCTGTTCAGTGGGGAGCCTACTTCCCCCTCTTTATCTGCCTGCCTCTCTGCCTATTTGTGATCTCTCTATCTGTCAAATATATAAATAAAATCTTTTTTAAAAAAAAGAAATTTCTTGTCCATTTTTCTACTGGAATACTCCATTTTCTCTAATTAACCATTAAAAGCTTTCAAACATTCTTGCTACTCATATGCTATATGTGGTAAAAAATATTTTTCACTATTGAAAAGTTGCCTTCTGGTTGGTTCAGACAACTCTGGTCTATTTGAGAAGCATGCAAATAAGTTGTATAGTCTATTTTGGCTCAGAGCTATGAGTCTATATTTGGCTGACCTTACATACTCACTGGCTTTCATTGGCTCTTCAAAGAGAGACATCTCCCAAAGCTCAAATGTGGGCCCTCTCCATTTCTCTCCCCACACCTCTTCCTTCAAAAGTTCACATACTCCAGTGTTTTTCACAACTTTAAGCTCCTACATAATTCCTTAACCTATACTACTGCCCCTGACTCAGTCTGCCACATAAGTCAGTAATATGGTTTCATATGCCTGATGAACCCTTTAAGATTTCATTTGTTCAAAGCAGGAAAAAATATATTGTGGAAAAAAGATGGTCTCTTCAATAAATGGTACTGGGGAAATTGGACAGCTATGTATAGAAGAATGAAACTTAACCATTCTCTTATGCCACACACAAAGATAAACTCAAAATGGATGAAAGACCTCAACATGAAGCAGGCATTTATCAAAATCCTAGAGGAGAACATAGGCAGTAACCTCTTTGACATAGGCCACAGCAACTTCTTTCAAGACATGTTTCCAAAGGTAAAGGAGACAAAAGCGAAAATGAACTTCTGGGACTTCATCAAAATAAAAAGCTTCTGCATAGCAAAGGAAACAGTCAACAGAACAAAGAGGCAACCCATGAAAACAGAGAAGATGTTCGCAAATGACACTACAGACAAAGGGCTGATACCCAAGATCTATAAAGAACTCCTCAAATTCAACAACCAAAAAAAAAAAAAAAAAAAGAAAGAAAGAAAATATATGATCACATCAAAAAATGGGCCGGAGACATGAACAGACACTTCTCCATAGAAGACATACAAATGGTTAAGAGACACATGAAAAAATGCTCATCATCATTAGCTATCAGGGAAATTCAAATCAAAACCACATTGAGATACCACCTTACACCAGTTAGAATGGCCAAAATTAACAGGACAGGTAATAACAAGTGTTGGAGAGGTTGTGGAGAAAGGGGAACTCTCTTACACTGTTGGTGGGAATGCAAGTTGGTGCAGTTGCTTTGGAAAACATTGTGGAGATTCCTTAAAAAACTAAAAATATAGCTCTAAAAATAGAGCTACCATATGACCCTGTAATTACACTACTGGGTATTTGCCCCAAAGATACAGATATAGTGAAAAGAAGGGCCATATGTATCCCAATTTTTATAGCAGCAATGGCCACAATTGCCAAACTGTGGAAAGAGCCAAGATGCCCTTCAACAGATGAATGGATAAAGAAGACATGGAATATTATACTTCCATCAGAAAGGATGTATATCTAACTTCTGTAGCAACATGGACCAGACTGGAGGAGATTATGTTGAGTGAAATGAGCCAAGCAGAGAAAGTCAAATATCATATGGTTTCACTTACCTGTGGAGCATAAGGAGTAACATGGAGGATAGTAGGAGAAGGAAAGGAAATGTGAATTGGGGTAAATCAGGGAGGGAGATGAAGAAGACTCCCTTTGAATGAAGACTCATTCAAAGATGAGAGACTTTGAACTCAGAAACAAACTGAGGGTTTTGGAAGGGAGGGGGATGGGGATGGGGGATGCGTGAGCCTGGTGGTAGGTACTGAGGAGGGCACGTATTGCATGGAGCACTCGGTGTAGGGCATAAACAATAAATCTTGGAACACTGAAAAAAAGTAAAAAAAAAATTTCATTTGTTCATTCACTCTCTCAAATTGATATAGTACCTCTTAAGCATTCACTCACTCAAATTGATATAGAACCTCTTAAGCACACTTTGTAAATGTAAGTATTGTGAAGTTTCAAGGTCTCATATTCAAAGCTTTCAAAGCAAAGCATCCCACAAACCATCTTTGCTTTCCAATTTCTCTCTCTCTTTTTTTTTGTTAATTGTATCCCCAGCTTTCTGTTATTTTATCTAAGAATGCCATAACTCTTTGCTCTCTGTGTTACCACAAGTAATCAATCTTAATTTTTCCTCTAATGGCTCAAAAATTAATTCCCCTTTTTTTTCAGACTGCTGCTGTTTTGGCCCAAGCACTCATTGTCTGGCACCTGTTGAACTGCCATCATAATTTCCTAGTGGCCTCACTGATTCCCACTTCAACTTGTTGTGTATCTTTTGCTGAAATATTCTTCCAGTAGTATGGTTCTGAATATGTCGTTTCTCTGTTCAAGAATCTGAAGTGCTTCCTTCTGCCTATGGAAATAAGCCTGAAATCCATCCATCCCTCATTAGAAGTTTATAATAAGTTGATTCTACCTATCCTAACTCATCTCCCACTACTCCACATTGGAAACACGATGTTTGCTTAGCGTTGTTTCTGCACTCTCTTCCACATAAGACTTCTCACCTTTGCTCATCAATTCTGTCTGATTTTATCCTTCACTTTTCTTGATCAGTCCAAACCCTATACACACATCTCTTCACAGCACAACTCAAGTCTTCTCTCTTTCAGGAAGCTGGTCCCAACTAAAACTATGTTTTGTTTTCTGAGAATTGGAGTAAACTTCACAGAGTACCCTCAAGAACCCTGAGCCTCAAAAATCTCAAATTGGTTCAACAATAACTTATTGAACACTAATTATGCACAAAGCTCTGCTGAGAAAAATGAATAGAAGTGATTCGTGTGTTAAAGAGCTAGAACCCATGAAAAGGGACAGGTGCATATATCATTTCATTCAAATATGTGAAGTTCTAACTTGGAGGGCAACACAGTGCTGTGAGACTGAGAAAAAAAAAAAGTGTGTAATCCAACCAAGGGTTTAGGGAAAGCTTCCCAGAGGAGATACCATGTGACAATAATATAAAAAGATAAGAGCTATTAAGACAAGAAAGGTGGGAAGAGAGTTTGAGAAAAAGGGAACAAAATAAATATAGCCAGAGACATAATCTGTAGGAGGGGAGTGAGGAGCTAAAAGCGGTAATATTATATTATAGTGTTGTAACCAAGAACTGGTGAGAGATAAAGGTAGGAAGCAATGAGAACGAGTGAGCCAGGTGTGTAGCACTTTGTAAATGACATTAAGAACTTTGCACAGTGATCTGTAAATCATGAGGAGCCACTAAAATGTTTAAACAAGAAAGTTAAATGACTGGGTTTTGTCAAAATCTCTTTACTTTGTAGAAGACCAGATTTAAGGAAGGAAGACAGAAGACAAGAGACTACATATTGTAAGGCTCCAGGAAAGACATGATAAGGGACTGTAAAAAGATGCTGGTATCAGGGATTTGGCTGAAGACACAGATTTGAAAAAAATATTTAAGAGATAAAACTATTAGATCCTGTTGACTGCCTAGACATGGAATGCTCAAGGAACTGAGAAGTTTCACATGATTGCTAAGTCTTGGCTAAGAATCAAGAAGCCATAGTGCATTGTAGGGGGATTGGTGGGGAGAACTGGAGGTGGTGAGAAGAGCGTGACAATGAGGAGAGTTTCAGATATGCTGGGTCTGTGATTCCTATCAGATATATGAAGACTAAAGATCACTCATGGGGTCAAAGAAAAAATAAAATTGTAGCACTCATCTTCATTCCACTGCAAGATAAAATAATGATAGTTAGGTATGAGATTCCCCAAGCAAATTGTATAAAGAGAGAAATGAGCCCTTTAGAACCTCAGAGGTTGACCAGTGGTTAACGAACACACAGAAAAGGAACAGTCCATAAAGACCAGAGAAGAATAGTTAAAGGAGGAGGAGGACTGTCAGAACAGTTTGGAGTCAAGGAAATAAAGGGCAGAGAGTTTTAAGATAGTGTGTAAGATAAGGACTGAGAATGCATCCTGGGTTTGGCAATACGAAGTTCACCAGTGACCTAGAAACAAATGAGGGCTCCAAACTGTGATGCGTTTAAGAGTGGATAAAATAGGGTCATGAGATGTAACTTAGCTGAGAAGGAAAGGAGAAGAATTAGCGCGCATATAGAGAGGATGGAGGACGAGAGACAGTAAAACAAGGCTCAGGGAAAAGTGATTAAGGCACACAGCACACTAGTGTTGCTATTTAATTTATGGCTTTAACAAGAACAAAAGAAAGCCATCTACAAATATAGAGTTCAATCCTCAAATACCTCTTTCAGTCACAAGACTAGAAGAAAAATAAAGTCACATGCACTGGCACTGCCTTTGTTCAAAACACATCTTTGTCTAAATTATGGAAAATTATAAAGTTTCTGCTCTTGCCAGGAACCAGAAGCATAATAAACTGGCCCAGCGTCTCCTGGAAGAACTCAACTCTGGAGTGTAATCGTTCTGATTTCAGGCTTACTGGGCATCGGTTCTATGAGGAGTCACTGCACCCCCAGATGGCCAGCCTTGAGAATAGCATTTTTTCTCAACTTTCCACCAGTAGATTCTGGGTTGAAATACAAAAAAAGAATTCTGCAGCTTTTTCTGAAGAGACCTCAGAGACCCTCTTCTTATTGTACATATGAAGACTTGCTTGGTTTTTCAAAATGTCTTTTTATTTTAACTCAAATATTTATATATTGTTCATATATAAATGCTCATATATATGATTTATAATATATAAAAATATATTATTATATAATATAAAATACATAGCATTTTATATTTATATAAAACAGACAACAAAAAACATATAGAGAATCTTTAAGTCTTCATTGAAACCTCAGGATAGCATCCCTAGGAGAATCTCTTTTTTAAGTTCAAGAAATTGATGAAATGCAAAACCCACACAGATCCTTGTTCCCAGGTTAATCTTAAGCAACACCATATTGCCACAAAGTTAGCATGCTAGTTTGTGTAAATTGAGCCATTTCAAATTATATTCTTTTAAAAATGTACATTGAGTGGGGCACCTGGGTGGCTCAGTCGTTAAACATCTGCCTTTTGCTCAGGTCATGATCCCACTGTCCTAGGATTGAGCCCGCATTGGGCTACCTGCTCCGCAGAAAGCCTGTTTCTCCCTCTCCCTCTGTCCCTGCTTGTGTTCCCTCTCTCACTGTGTCTACCTCTGCCAAATAAATAAAATATTTTTTTAAATGTCCATTGAGCTCAAATAGAATAGTAAAAGAGGAGACATGTCTCCTAAGGATCAAATCTAAGGTGGTTATTTGAATTTGAATCTTAAGATAAAAATTCAGCTCTATATTATCATTTTGCTTTTATCTTTATCATTTTTTTCTGATAAGAAAAGTAACAGATGTCATAAAGAAATTTGGGGAGATAAAAATCATTAAAAACATCAATCAAAATCCCATGACCCCAACATAATCTTTCTTAAGATTCTGGAATGTTCAATCCCTTCAAAATGCTTTAAGTTGAAGATATCAAGTCAGACATTTTATTCACCCCATGAAATTAGCTGAGAGTTTAAAAAATATTTCTTATACTTATAGAAGTTCTTTAACTCCTTGAGCCCAACTAAACAAAAGAGTCACTAACTCAGGGACAAACAATTAAAACAGAGCAAAGCTGACAAGATTTGGGCAACATTTGTCCAAGGCGGACATTCACTTACTTGTTCATTAACGCTGTCCTTTATTGTTTCTAACCATTCTTAGTGTGTTGGCTTCTCCCTGTATCTTTTTATCTGCCATTCCAAAGGTGTTTCTGCTGAATTCTAGATTATTTGGAAAGGGAACACTCTAAATCAGCAAGATTAGGATACTAAGTCTTAAAATGTTTCAAATCAAAGAAATGGACTTCTTCTGAATGCAACATCAATAAGAGTAGTATTAGTAACAGTTGATGGTAACTATTTATGAAGCTCAAGTGCTTTAAAAACCTTCCACTTCATTGTCTTGACAACCCGATTTTACAAATGAAGTGTTAAGAAATAGCCCTATTTCACACAATTAACGCATAGGTGGTACGCCTCCTCCCTAAACCCTATTTCAGTAAGCAGAATCCCACAGTCCAAGACATTCTTCAGGTCTGTAGCCAACATGTAGCCAACCCCAGGTTTTTGGTGTCATTTCAACCTACACCCATGTAATTATATTCATCAGAAGTGCAGCAAATTATATTTTGAAAAAGATCTGCTTCTCTCTTTTGCCTCTTTGGAGTAGGTCAGCCCAAGGAGTCCGTTGTCCTGGAGAATACAAGGATATTTTACAAAAGAAATGTAAAGAGTAAAATGAGAAAATATTTAGCTTCTAATATACAAAACAGAAATATTATTATTAGAGTGTTGAAAGAGAATTTCTCCAAACTCCTTTATTCACTCACCTTAAGACCCAACACTTACAGAGATCACCTGCAGTGTGGAAAGGATACTGCTCAAACACAAAAGGAGTATATGATTATGGAAGTACAAGAAAAGGCCATCTGCCCTCATTTTCTAGTAAGTCAGAGAAGCAGGAGAGCGAGACTGTTGATCATGTGGTCCCACTATCCCCCATTCCAGGTATAGAGGGGGAGGTACACTGGCATAGCCCTGAGGGCAGGAGCAGCTGCTTACTTGCCTCCTCCCCACTGAGAACTTTGGAGAGTTAATCATCTTCTGCACTAATTTAACATATGGCCACCTCAATTAGGAAGAGTGGAAAGAACCTCTTAAGGTCAGCTTTGCAAAACAATCCTTGGTTCCCATGGGGCCTGGGGATAATAGCCACCGACTCCACAGTGACAGTGGCCAGTGACCTTACTACTGAGGCTGAGGGGGATCTGTGGGCCAGTGGATAGCAGGAGAGCACGGTGGACACTCGGGTCTGCAGCCAGTGGAAGCCTGGTATGAGGCAGACAAACCAAAGGAGTGCTGCCAGCTTCTGAGCAAGCCGGAGAGAAGAAGGCAGCACCGCACTAGTCATCAACTTCATAGGAAAAAGCCAGTTAAGCATTATAGCCCGTGTCATAAGGATGATATGACATGATGTGAAGCCTCATGACCCGTGTCATAAGGATGATATGACATAATGTGAAGCCTTACCCGGACTTCAGGCTCCAAAGGCAGAAAGCCTTCCCCTCAGACCTCCTTCCCTAGATGCACTCCCCAGTTACCAGACTGAGCATTACCTTAAGGAACTGATTAAACTATGAGTAAGGGTAGCATGGTGGCTGCCACTTGGGTCATACCTGGTTTATCCCGTGGGCTCATGGTTCTGAGTCACACTGAAGACTTAGCTAGGGAAACATGGGCACAAACAATACCTCTCCAGAGTGCTTCTAAGAGATAACAACACAAAAAGAGAACTCCATATCCATATAGACCACCTATCTCTGTCACCTAAGGGCTCTAAGATACTAGTGGTGTTATCTGAGAAGAATGGGATTTTTTTTATGCGAACATATAAGAAACATCCCTTGAAAAACCCCCAAGTGTCCTTAGGTGACAAAAGTAAAGAAAAATAGTCAAGAGATTGGGCTTTCAGATTCATTCAAACCCAGATTCCAAACTCCATTGGCTATCACTTAGTCAGTTTACATAACTTATCAGAATTCATTCCCTTTATCTATAAAATAAGAGGTGTTATGGTCAGACATTTTTTGTTGTTGTTCAGTCAATACTGTTCACACACTTGTTGAACACTGTGCAACTAGTATGAAGAAGTGTGCAACTAGTATGAAGTTGTGCAACTAGTATGAAGAGGTACTACAATTTAAAATGCATCAGTCAAAAAGAGATTTATGAAGATTCCCTGTCCTTATGGAACTTATGTTCTAAAGGAGGATATAAACAAAATATAAATAATAAATAAAACACGGTAAATATGTATTATGTTAGAAGAGAAGTCCTGGGGGGTGGGCAAGGGATTAAGTTTGGTCAGGGTTGCAGTTAGCAATTTTATTTATTTATTTAAAATACTCTGAGAGAGAGAGAGCACAAGCAGGGAGGAGGGGGAGAAGATGAGGGAGAAGCAGACTCCCCACTGAGCAGGGAGCTCTATCCCAGGACCCCAGGATCATGACCTGAGCCCAAGGCAGACAGACACTTAACAGACTGAGCCATCCAGGTGCCCCTATAGTTAGCAATTTTAAACAACGTGGCTAAAACAGGCTTCAGTGAAAGAAAACAACTGACTTATAACAATAAGGCAAGGATGATATCACATGATGTAAATAAGGGCTCTCATTTCATACCACTCAAGACATAAGTGCTCTGTAAAGGGTGATTCTAAGTTGAAGAAGAAGAGGAAAAGGACAAAGGGAATCTACAAGAGATCAAGATCCCAAATGAGCAGATGAGTGGAGTAATGGACTATAAAACATTTGGTCTATTCTTATGAATGTGTCCCTCTTCGAATAATAGTAACTATTACTCATAGAACATTGCCCATATGCTAAGCATGGTGTTAAATCTTAAAATATTTTGCACCTGTAATCCTTGCTAATAACCTTATCTGGCCAAACTGAGGCTGACAGAGAAGTAATTTACATAGAGACACACGGCAGTTAGTAGATTAGAAGTAGCCAGAACTTTGGCCAGGTATTTCTGTTACTGGCACTCTAAGCCACCATGCTTCTCTACTTCTCAGATTTGTTCTCAGATATCAGAGAAGCTGGTGGGAATATGGGTCATAAGAAGGAAACAGGCATGTACAGAGTGGCAGGGCTGGAACTAGGTAGCTCCCTTCATCTGCCTCTGATCATGCTGCCTCGCCAAGCAAGCCTAACCTGCATACTATATAAGTCAGACACAAATTCTGTTAGACAACAACTCTCCATCAAATAGAATATAAGACATTGTAGAATCACCCTACTACATTTTAAAATAATAGATTAGAATTTATTCGAGACAAACAGCCTTTCCAGGAGTTTGCTTCTCACCACCCCAGGCTCAAAAGATGCTACACAATAAGAGAATAACTGTTCCTACAAGCAAGAGAGGCCCTGTGTCTGCAGAGTCCAACCAATGTGGTATCCCAGAGGACTCAGTAATGCATATGTGTTGACTGACTTGTACAGAAAACTGTGCAAACTGGTTTAATCTATTGCTTTGCATACACAGTTGACCACAGAAGCCTCCTACCCTGTGGGAAAACTGGGTCTGTGGTGCTGAGGCATGCCACTGCATACAGGGAAGAAATGGATGGTGTCCCCCAAGATTCCTATCAATCTAATGAGAAAACAATAGCTTAAACTTAAGATCAAATCTGTGTTTGCCAAGAAAGTCCTCTCGTGCATTAAAATGTTGGGGTGCTTGTACAGAAAGGCATTGGAACACAAGAAAATAAAACCGAGAAATTTTACCCTATGGCTTGGTTTCACAGAGTAATGGGCAGAAACTGAAACTAACATAAACATTTCTGTTAACGAGTTCACCTTCTGGAACCCTACAATCCAGCATTGTTCTCAAATTGTCTAAAATAAACAAGGTTTCCCACACAGAGTTATAAGGCAAAACATGTCTGCCAGACCCCTCAGCGGACATAGCAATCTAAAGGGTTCACGTCAACACAGAAACACTAAGAAGAAAGGGGAAAGAGGGGGGAGAAGATGACACACCTCCTTCCCTACTTTCCCTGAGGCTTTCAAGTCTGCCACTTGCCACATGAGTGACAGCATGGACTTGGGCAGCTCCAATATACCATAAAAAAAAAAAAATGAGGGAAGTGACACTTGGTGACATTCTCCCTGAGAGAGATGAGTAATAGTGTCATAAAGTGCATGGTCTACTGCCCCTACAGATTTTAACATAACACCTCCCCCATCGAAACAGTGAGCCAGCAACAAATAGCAAATGTCACAGAAAACAAATCTCTTACAGTTGGGTCCCTTTTAGTTGAAGCTGCAGAAGGAAGAGGCCAGCTGAGACCACAGAGTTGGTAAAAAGTCACACCATGAAGCTCTCTTAGTAATTTTATACATAAGCAACATAACCAGGCATCCCTATGTACTAGGGTCATACTTAATCAAAAAAATATATCACTTGATCTCACTTAAATAAATGTCAAGGGAAGCCAGAACCATTATGTAAGGAAAAAGCATAAATCCTACCACATGATAGCAATTTCCTTAAAAATACATTCGTGCAGACATAACATGTTTGTGTGTGTCCATATACATGTGTGCATTGTTTGAGTGGGTAACAATAAGACTGTACTATATGGATATATTTATAGGAAAAAAAAAGAAAACACCTCAATTTATTTTTGGAAAGTAAAATTATTAGTAGTTTTACTTATTTTCCTTACATTAGTCTACATTTTTCAACTTGAACTTATTTCTTTCTCAAGTCCCTCTACTCTCCAGATCCCAAGTACAATATCCTATCCCCAAATCTCCTTTCAACTCCTCACCCTGCATGACTACTACTGCCAGAAAAAAAATCAGTAAATTTGAAAGACACAAAGTAAAATCCAGGAGGAAAGGATGTTTAAAGTGGAAATGAACTTAATATTTATAGACTTTCCTTTTTTATTTATGCATATTCATGTGTGTTTTCTAAATTTTCCTCTATAAACAGGAAAAAAAAAACCCTAAAAAATTCGGAAAAGGAAACATTTCTGGAATACCAATGTAAGGGCACAAAGTAGGGCCTCCATAAAAATAGTGAGAATATTGGAAGGAAAAACTGTCAAAATGAACTCTTTTAGTACTCTGGAAATCAATCAAATTCTTGCAACAATCTGAGGACATATTCAAGAAAAACAGCTGAATCTCAGAGCAGTGAACTCTGGGGCATTTTAATTTGTCCCATTCCCACTGACCTCTTCTCAATTCCAAACTAGACTTGAAATCCAATAACCTTAGAACCATGGTAGTTGTGAAAACCAACATCCCAGTAACCTCTAGTGGAAGCATATGGTTTTGAAGCCTTCCAGAAAGCTCCATCATCAGAGTATCATCACTATTTGATCTGTATGGCGCTTTCTTGAAAAAAGTCCTATTCACAAGGCTGATATTTGGCCTGATTTGGAGCTCCCTCCATACAAAAGCCCTATACTTTGGGCATTTGCTCAAAACAGTTTGAAAACTGTTCAATATATTCACCTATGGCAGTGATACCACAGGACCAAACCAGAAGTTAGTTAGAAAATCTGAAGAATAAGATAGATAGAGGGGGTTCTGCAAAGCTTTCATGTGTTCCTGGGGATCTAGACTGATCCTCACATTTGAGTATCTGCACATGCCTAAAAAAGATATGAAAAGGCTTTAATCCCTCAGCTCTGAGCTAGAAGTTTTGTGCAAGCATGAAGAGCTAAGGTAGATTTATAGACTTCCAGAGTGTTGAAGGCCTGCCCCATGTTACACAACCACAGAATCTCACAGTAAAGAGTAGGAGATTTATTGATTCAAGGAATTTAAGGAAATTTCCACCCAAATCTTGGTTGGTCAAGTAAACAGTAATTTTATAAAGCAAAGAATACATATTTTATAGAATTAATTTCAGAAAATTAAATAAGCAAACAGAAGCAATGAAAACAATCAAGAACAATGACAATTACAACAACAAAAGTATGGGAGAAAGAAGTCTGATTTCTAAAACTGCCACATTATATTACTGTAAATGTCCAATATTCCCCCCAAAATGAAAATACAGGCAAAAAAAAAAAAAAACCCAGAAAGGATGGCCCAAATACACAAACAAAAAAAGTAGTCATTAGAAAATCCCCTTAAGAAAGCCCAGATGTTGGAATTAGTAAGCAAATATTTTAAGCTATTATAAATTTATTAAAAACAATGGAAATTGTATAAGAAGAATTAAAGAAGAGTATAAATGACTGTCAAACATATAAAAATATTATCAATAAAGATACAGAAATTATGGGAGAGGTAAGAGAATCAAATAGGAATTCAAGGGATTAAAAAGTACAATAATAAATAAAATACTTAGTAGAGGAGCTTAAAAAAAATTTAACAGATAGCAGAAAGAATCTACAAACTGGAGATAGGTAAATTGAAGTCAAGATAAGATACCTAGTCTGAAGAACAAACAGAAAAGTATGAAGAAAAATGGACATAGTCTAAGAGTTGTGTGGGACATGACAAAGCATATAAACACATGCATAATGGGAGCCCCATAAAGAGGATTGAGAGAAAATGCTGTAAAGACTACTTGAAGAAACAATGGCTGAAAAACAATATATTGTTTAAAATGGCAATGCACTTAATATTTATAGACTTTCCTTTTTATTTATGCATAAAAATTAATAAAATCCAACTAGGAAAAACTGAAAGAAAAGCACACCTATGCAAATGATAATCATACTGTAAAAAGACATAATCTCAAAAGCCATAAGGAAAAAAAAGATTCATCACATAAAAGGGAAATGCAATAAGATTAATAGCAAACAGTTCATCAGAAAGTTTGGAAGTCAAAAAGTGGTAGAAGAACATATTCAAAGTGCTGGGGGAAAAGACTCTCAAGTAAGACTTCCATATCCAAAAAAGCATTTGACAAACTACAGCATGCTTTGTTGATAAAAACTCTCCACAGTGTAGAGATAGAAGGAACATACCTCAATATCATAAATGCCATATATAAAAAACCCAAAGCAAATATCATCCTCAATGGGGAAAAACAGAGCTTTTCCCCTAAAGTCCAGAACATGACAGGGATGTCCACTCACCACCATTGTTCAACATAGTACCAGAAGTCCTAACCTCAGCAATCAGATAACAAACAGAAATAAAAGACATCTAGATTGGCAAAGAAGAAGTCAGACTCTCACTTTTCACAGATAACATGATCCTTTATGAAGAGAACCCAAAAGACTTCACCCCAAAGTTGCTAGAACTGATAGAGGAATTCAGCAATGTCACAGGATATAAAATCAATGTACAGAAGTCAGTTGCACTTCTATACACTAACAGTGAGTCAGAAGAATAAGAAATCAAGGAATTGATCCATTTACAATTGGATCAAAAACCGTAAGATACCTAGGAATAGACATAACCAAAGAGGTAAAGAATCTGTACTCTGAAAATTATAGAGCATTCATGAAAGAAACTGAGAAGGTACAAAGAAATGGAAAAATATTCCATACTCATGGAGTAGAAGAACAAATATTGAAAATATCTATGCTACCCAAATCAATCTACATATTCAATGCAACCCCTATCAAAATACATCATTTTTCACAGAGCTGGAACAAACAATTCTAAAATTTGCATGGAACCAGAAAATACCCCAAATAGCCAAAGTAATGTTGAAAAAGAAAACCATGGAGGCATCACAATTCCAGACTCCAAGCCATCTTACAAAGCTGTAATCATCAAGACAATATGATCCTGGCACAAAAATAGACACATAGATCAAAGGAACAGAATGGAGAACACAGAAATTGAACCTCAGCTCTATGGTCAGGACAAAGCAGGAAAGAATATCCAATGGAAAAAAGACAGTGTTTTCAACAAATGGTATTGGGAAAATTGGACAGTCACATGCAAAAGAATAAAACTGGACCATGTCCTCTAAGTGGATGAAAGACCTAAATGTAAGACAGGAATCCATCAAAATCCTAGAGAACACAGGCCACAATCTATTGACCTCAGTTGCAGCAACTCCTTAGACATGTCTCCAAAGGCAAGAGAAACAGAAACAAAAAAGAACTATTGGGACTTCATCGAGATAAAAAAATTTTTGCACAGAAAAAGAAATAGTCAATAAAGCTAAAAGTCAACCTATGGAATGGGAGAGGATATTTGCAAAGGTCTTATAAAATAAAAGGCTAGTATCCAATATCTATAAAAAACATATCAACTTCAACACCTCCAAAAAAACCAGTAAAGATATGGGCAGAAGACATGAACAGACAATTCTGCAAAAAAGACATACAAATGGCCAACAGACACATGAAAAAATGTTCTACATTACTTCCTATCAGGGAAATACAAATCAAAATCACAATGAGATGCCACCCACGCCAGTCAGAATGGCTAAAATGAACAACTCAGGAAAAAAACAGATGTTGGCAAGAATGCAGAGAAAAGGGAACCCTCTTACATTATTAGTAGGAATGCAAATTCCTGCAGCCACTCTGGGGACCAGTATGGAGGTTCCTCAAAAAATTAAAAATAGAGTCACCCTACAACCTAGCAGTTGCCCTACTAGGTATTTACCCAAAGGATATAAACATAGTGACTCAAAGAGGCACCTGCACCCCAGTTTATAGCAGCAATGTCCAAATAGCCAAAATATGGAAAGAGCTCTGATGTCCATCAAGAGTTGAATGGATAAAGATGAAGTGGTATATACAGTGGAATATTACTCAGCCATCAAAAAGAATGAAATCGTGAGGTACCTGGGTGGCTCCGTTGCTTAAGCAATTGCCTTCAGCTCGGGTCACAATTCTGAAGTCCCAGGATTAAGTCCCACATGGGCTCCTTGTTCAGCCGGGATTCTACTTCTCCCTCTGATCCTCCCTCCTCTCATGCTGTTTCTCTCTCATTCTTTCTTTTTTTTTTTCTCTCATTCTTTCTTTCTCAAATTAATAGATAAAATCTTTAAAAAATGAGATTTTGTCATTTGCAACAAAATGGATGGAACTGGAGGGTATTAGGCTAAGTGAAATAAGTCAGTCAGAGAAAGACAAATATCATATCATTTCACTCATATGTGGAATTTAAGAAACAAAACAGATGAACATCAGGAAAGGGAAGGAAAATAAAATAAGATGAAAATAGAGAGGGAAATAAACCATCAAAAACTCTTTGTAAACATTTTTTAATTTATTTATTCATAAGAGAGAGAGAGGCAGAGAAAGAAGCAGTCCTCCTAATGGACCAGGGAGCCCGAAGTGGGACTTGATCCCATGACCCTGAGATCATGACCTGAACCAGAGGCAGATGCTTAACCAACCAAACAACCCAGATACCCACCTAAGGAAATTTAACTACAAGAACCAAACTGAGGTGCATAGGGGAATGCGGTAACTGGATGATGTGCATTATGGAGGGCACTTGATATAATGAGCATTAAGTACTATATGCAACTGAAGAATCACTAAATTCTACCTCAGAAACTTTAAAAAAAAAGATTTCCATATCCAGCAAACTTTTCTTCAAAAATCAAGAACATAAGATAATTTCAGAAAAGCAAAAACTGCTTGCTATCAGACCTATACTACAAAAATAGTAAAAGGAGTCTTTCAGGCTAAGTTAAAGGACACTAGATAGTAACTTGGATCCACACAAAGAATAAAGAGCATAAATAACATGAAGTGCATAGGTAAATATAAATGATAGTATAAATGTTTTTGTTTTGTTTTTTTAAAGATTTTATTTATTTATTTGACAGAGAGAAACACAGCCAGAGAGGGAACACAAGCAGGGGGAGTGAGAGAGGGAGAAGCAGGCTTCCCGCCGAGCAGGCAGCCCGATGTGGGGCTCGATCCCGGGACTCCGGGACCATGACCTGAGCCGAAGGCAGTTGCTTAACCAACTGAGCCACCCAGGTGCCCCATAAATGTTTTTTATTGGTAATTTTCTTTTTTTCTCCTATCTTCTTTAAAAGACAACTGCAAAAAAAATAAAAATTAAAAAAAGGGGGGTCAAGATGGCGGAAGGCCAGGTGACCGCATTTCAGGGAGTTCCCTGAAGAGAGCTGAATTTCAACAAAAAAACCACTACAAGACCACCGTGAACACCCATGAAACCAGCCTGAAATGTGATATTTCCCACTTCTGGACCGCCACGAGAGACAAAGAACATCGGCAAAAAGGTAGAAACAAATTGGAGGGTCTG